>OMLP01013191.1:3964-32152 GCA_900302685.1 Spondyliosoma cantharus | reverse complement strand
GACACTGTTCGCATCGTCTCTGTCTCCAGTCTGCACATGTTTCCAGACTTTTTACTGTGACAACCAAGCTCCATCGTAATATTTTTAACATTAAACTCACTTCAAACGCCATTGCATAGCGGACCGAAGCGGAGCTAACTAGTTAGCCAGTTTCCAGCTGACTTCACCATACTCATAGGCAACTGTAAATACTATCAAACCGCGGCGACACTTACCTGTGGCTCGGGTGCAGTTGCTGGGTCCAGTATGGTTGGTACTGATCCTTTTACGAGGGTCAGTGTCGAGGCAAAGCCAGCTTTGTACTGACCCTCGTTACTGAAGCAGTCTGATGTGAAGTGGTTAGTACACACACACAAACTTACATGAACTGTAGCCGCCACGTTGTCGTTAAAAATGAAATGCAACCACTGTCTCTTCTGTTCTTCTGTAGCTGGGACAGAATATATACTGATGTTGATTTTTACAACCAACAACAGAGCAATTTGCGTGTCTAGCTCTGTGCGACAACATTGCTAAACACTGCTATCTCACCGCTGGACACACCAAACTTCACCTCGGGGATGAACGCCCCCCTCTTGGATATATCCTATCACCGTGCAGAGGAGGTCGGCCTATGAAAATGACTCCTTTCGTTACATAACGACAGGAGCTGAATCTGAACAGCCTGTAGGAGCACAGTTTTACCAGTGGGTGGGCTGCAGAGACCATGCAGGAATCACTTGTTTTCCTCATTCTGGGAGCTGGCAGGCTCAGGGAGGACCAGTTTAAACATGTAGAGACCAGAGAAAATGTGTTTTTCATAATATGGGACCTTTAAGAGAAGGCTGGGGATGGTTGGTTGGCTAATCCATAAGACTTTCACCCAGGCGACCAGGGGTTTGGGTCCTTTGTGAGGCAAACAGTTGGTGGGGACTCTTTTGAGGAAGTAGTTCTGTCATGAAAATGAAGGAAATATAGTCATTTCTATTGCTACATGCAGCTAAGTATTGGGCAAAGGGACATTTTAAGTTAATGTATCACCCAGGTTACTCGAAGATATTCTCTTGGGACCTCGATATGTATTTTCCATGGCAATCCATCCATAATTTGTGAAGATATTTCACTTATGGCACCAAAGTCATCAGAATTCATCCTGTCAGAAACATAAATGAATTAAGCGGCAATCAATCCCATAGTTGGCAAAAAGCGACTATCTGTTATTGTCAAATATTTTTTAAGTATCTTTGTGCCCGCCTGATTGTTGATTAAGACATTTTATATCGGTTAAATTCTTAACGGTGATTAATTGATTATTGATTATTGATTAACATTCCTAACCCAGACACAGAATTTGTCACTCTTTATACTGCGTCACTGGACTTCTTCCTTTGCTGCCATAATAATAACCACGGCCACTTGAACAAATGGTTTACAAGATGACTGCGCCTTTAAATATACATTGCAACGTTATTGCATTTTTCCATAATACTACAACAACAAAACTTTCAGTACTAAACTATGTTTTTCAATCAACGAATGGAGGAAAACACTTCTTCTTGATAGTTTAAGATTACTTCCATGCATTGAAGCATGAGTCGCCTGTCAGATTCTAATGATGAATACACAAATCGTTTATTAAAGTTGACACTTTTTGACAAAAGCAGGTTACATATGTGCTATTATCCAGTCTCACTAAAATTGACCAAAAATGCCAAATATGGTGTTGATAAATTCTTGTCATTTTACTTTTGCAGGGATGGACATTAAAACAACTTCTCTCTGAAGGCAGTATCCCGACTTAAATCCTCCCCATGGACTATGCAATTACTGTCAAGGCTGCAGTCGGAGCAGTGAAAAGTGCTGGAATATAAGATGTTCTCGGGCTTCATGTACAGGTTGTAAAGTAGCAACCGAGAAGGAACTGTCAGTGAAACACGAGTCCTCAGAAAGCAAACATGTGCTGTAGTTGTAGTCTGCAAGTCTGTCGACTCAAATGTAGCCGTGCATGCAAGAAGAGGATTGAGGAAAAAGTGACCTTTTAATGGACAAGATATCATGCAAAGATTATTGTTCAAAACAGACTGTATGGCTTAATGTCTCTGGCGGGATTTTTTAAACGCATTATTTCTTTATTCGAGCAGCCATTGCTTTCCATTAAGTTCAGTACATAATAAAAATCCATTAGCAAAGAGTGACATTGTTGTTGCTGCAATGTGACCGACACACATAGGAAGTGGGTGCGATGTTCGCTGTGATCGATCAGTCTTTGGATTCTAAGTGCATTTGAAGAAGTTCCAGCTCTCATCCAATAGGCTTCTTCAGTTCTAACTAACTGGAGGGGAGTTGCAGGCTTTTAAACTCTGTGTGGGAGTGTCCTTACAGAGTCGTTAAGGACACGTGTGAGCTCTGAGTTTCAGAGTCATTAGAGCCACTAATGGCTCTCTGTCACTGCCTCAGCGTGTTGGTAGGTTTGAAGATCCTCCTGAGTTTCTCAGACATTCCTGCGACATAAGGAATGATGATGTTAAGTTTTCCCGTCTCCTCTTCTCCACCTGCTCTGGATCTTTGGCGCTTTTGACAAAGGTTTGGGTAACAACTGGTTTTAAGTGCTCCCCTGATGTTCTTCTGTTCCTCCTCCCTCCTCTCTGTAATTGTTATTATTTCACTTTCGCTTCCTGATTATCAGCAACTGCAGAGACAATGGATAGTGAAGATCTGAAGGGACATCAGGCTCATAATTCAAAGTCAAACAGCATATTTACCAAGTATGTTGCTTTACTTACTTTACTGCTACCTCCAAATTTTTCGCTGTCCATCACCTTATTAGTTGCTGATTATTTGAGAAGCAGTGAAATGAGAACAAATGTCAGATTCCCTACGTGTATGACATCGCCCCACTACTGGAGCTTCCCACCCTGAGCGTGATGTCAGAAGAAAATGGCCGTAATACGTGTTGTATCTTGTTTGTTCTTTGTGTTTTCTTGCTTTTATTTTTATGCATCATTTCTGCCCTTTTTTAAGCATATCCAAACTAAGTAAATAAGATCATGGTTTATGGCTTCCCAGGAGAAGGGAACAGCACCGTGAAAACGGAATTACGAGATGGATGAAAGGTTTTTAGCACTTACGCTCACGTAAATAAAAGGATTGTGGAATGACAATGCTGATGCTGATACAGTGATAGCAGTTACGGATTACCTTGTACCCCGTCTTAATTTAGCATGTTAGCATGCTATGATTTGCTGATATGCAAAACTAGCACTAACCACGATACACTGTACAGCCGAGGCCGTTTACAATCCATATTTATAACACGTAAAAGGCTGTATCATAATCGATCGCCACTGTCTCGACCGTGTGATACTGAGTCGAAAAACAGATACGAATTAACAAATCACCATATTGGTCTAACCCGAGTATAAAGTTATCAGAGGGAATGTAAAATTGCTTTGTGCCTGTCATTTTGGCACGACAGCGGCTGTACCTGAGGCTGCCTGCAGGCCAGGTCTGCTCCACTGGAGTTTCCCCAGGGCTTCTCCCCACCACCTGCTCTCCCAGCTGTGATGGAGCCAATCCAAAAGCCCTCCTTAGTATTCTGCCATCCTCAAGGAAAGGAAAGGAACTTTGGTCTAGCTCCGTTTGTTTGTGTAACTCAATAAGAGATGTGATTGAAAGGTGCAGAGAATGAAAGAGGATTGTCCGGGGAACCTGAGAATGCGGCTTATCGGCAGATTATAGAGGCTCCTGTTTTGACGGGCAGACAGCCGAGAGGAGATACCGGGTATCTGCAGGGCATCTGGAAATGGAGAGAATTTTATGATGCCGACGAGACAAAGCTTTTTTTAAGGTCTCACCCGATTCCCCGCTGCCTCCAGTTATTGTGTCTCTCCAGCCACCGGGCTCTTCTCCCATGGGTGCCGGTCCGAGCTGTCCGTGGAACTCATACATAACAAACATGCCTTTTCATGTTTGCTTGTGCTCTCCCATTTGGATGCTTATCACAGGTGGAACTGTGCCTCCGCTGTGTGAAACACTGACATTTGACTCGACTTGCTCATTACAAGGAGGTACATGAATATTAAAACACCGTCACAGCTCAGTGCAGCTGACTGGCAGCTCCATTTGGAATTCGCTGCGCAGTAACAAATAGGATTGAGAAAGCGAGGATGACAAAGATCAATAACTTCTTTCAGTTCTTGTTTACTCTTACTGAGAGTTTACTTTTACAGCACTGTCAAAAAATAGCTTTAATGATACAAATTATTCACTGCAGGAGTCCAATTTTTAACTTCTCAGCTAAGATGGTTGACAGTTATAATGGCGTGAATATACTGAGGAATTAATCAAGTGCTGGTTTAGACTATATGTAAAGGTAGACCATTGGTGGAAAGTAGTATCTTGTGTGTGATGTTGCTATTGAAAATGATCAATCAACAGCAAGTACTTAAAGGGACGACTGCAGAAGTATCCAGTCAAAATATACCCCTGCCTCTAAAATTATCAATGGAAAGACAATAGTCACTTTCCCGGTGATGCTGTCACTTGCTGTTCGTGTCAGTTTAAGCAAGGTGAGCAAACGTTATTTTGTTTTTTTAATATTTGTCATCATCTGCTGAAAACATCTGTGCGGAGCCTGATAGTTGTCATGGAGGCAACAAATCACCCTTTGGGCATGAATTACTAATGTCTGTTTCTGAATTTATAGTGTGTCATAAAGTGGATATTTTCAGGGGATGCACCATGTTTTTGTTAAAGTCATTAACAATCTGTACAAGATAACAATTATTCTTTGTCGGCATGCCTTACAATCCTTCCCATTAAAACTCTGTGGAGAGTAGACCCATAGTCGGATAACCTCCGTCGTCACGGTAACAAAATATATACATGTAACATTTGCAGTTTGGTTAGGTTTGAGTCAACAAATCTGCTTGGTGAGGTTTAAGTTAAGTAAAGTTAAGTTTGTTAAAGCGACACTATTTTTTGTGTGTTATTTGGCTGTGCAGCCTCTTATTTAAGTGAAGCTGACGGCAACAAGTAAAAGCCAATCTGAAATATTTATTTGTATTTACCCATTATTTAACCAGTATAAAAGGCTCATTGAGATCATAAATCTCTCTATCGTGAGAATTCTGGCCCAGAAAGGCAGCAGCACAGCTACACGGTTGTGGCACAAAACAAACATAGCAATTAAAGTGAGGCAGATAACAGATTGCTGAGTCGTAAAATATCAAGACATTCGTCAACATACAACACATCTACAGCCAGATGTTCCTTTCTTCTGAATCATTCAGAATCACTTTAAATGCATTCGGTGAGAGCAGCTCCCGAAGATTTAGGCAATTTTGCGACTGATTCCAAGCAGAAGGAGTCGCAACTTAAATGTCCTCTTTCCCCGTTCAGACCAGACTTTAGGGCCTGTTAGTAGAAACGTATTTCCCGTTCTTTTTTGGAGGCGTCCTCTATGGAAGCAGACTAAGATAGAAGACACACCAATGGTTGAGTCAACAAGTAGGCAGAACACCCAATGTGAGTGTATAAAAAGCAAAGGTGAGTAAGGCTTTCTTCATGAATCTCAGCGTGTACTGCATGGTAAATGTGTTGGCATTGCAACAATGCATGCATTGCCATCGTGCAGCACAGACATAAAGGATGCAGCAGCACGTCTCCTGCTGACCTCGAAGGAAAGGAAAGACTTCTGATATGGAAACCCAATTTCAGCTTTGGCTTTTTTACCAGTTGCTGAACAGTTCATAGATATGTGTAATGAGACACAGACTCAATCTCAGATCCTTTGGAAAAGGTGATAGATGGACAGTTCAGCACATGGTGCGGTAAAACAGAGATAAGGAGGGTTGCCTATTAGAAGTCAGTGTGACATTAAAATTACTTGGAAGCTGTTATTACCTCCTCCAGTGAGGTTGTGTTCTCAGCCGTGTCCATTTGTTGGCTGATTTGACTGCAGGATTGTTCAAAAACTACTGAACAAATTTACATGAAACTCGAATGGATGATGGATCTCAGCACAGAATACGACCCATTAACTTTTGGTGCAGATCCGGATAAAGGGATGGATCCAGGAATCTCTACTTTCTTTTGCATTGCGAGAAAGTCCATTTTTCGACCTTTTTTTTGCCAAGTACTGTGGGAAAGATGTGTGGATCTTGATGTATTTAGGTGTCTGGTATCTATGAGTGAGTAAAATAGGAGACTGTTAGGCCTTGCCGGAGGTATGCGCTCTACTGAGACGTAAATTAAAACAAGATAAAGTTGACTCTTGGCTTCACACGGGACATGAACACATGTTTCCCGGGTTGTAGTCCTGTGCACTTTCCTGTTTGTTGTACTATATCACCTGATATTGTCGTATTTGGATGCATCTGTTTGCTGCATAATTTAAAGGTGCTATTTAAGAAAAGTTGATCTCTTTCCCAACTCATCAAATAATGATGTTCTGGGTTTCCCAACATGTCAAATTGATGCTTTGGGATGGCGGCTGACTCCTCCTACAATCCCTGAGCATCAGTTTTTGATGAGTTTGGGAACCCAGTGCATCACCTTTAATACTTTAGCATATGTTCTGAACAAAAAATGAATGTCCAAAGTTGTGTTCCTTCTACGCAGATTGAACGCTGCCTCTTCAGTGTGATGATAAGGAGAAGGCCTGTCTGTCGACTCAGCATACACAGTTGACTACAGGCGACTCTTTATGTGGCCGTAATCATTCGCTTGTCATAAGCAACGTCTCCAATAAAGTGTGTCGCATAATCCTTAAATGACAATTCCTCGGCCTAAGGAGTGTTTATGAAGTCACGTGTGCGAGCATTATTTAAAGCTGACATTTCAACAGCAAATTGACTCTAATCGCTGCACTGCGATCGACTCTGCAGACCCGTTCATGCAAGAGGCACAGGCACAGTTTCCGGCTGCTCATTTCCCACCCTGATAATGGAGTGAAATTTTGAGAGCGCTTATTTAAATGTTGGATTAACAGGGAGCATTTATTGGCAGCCAACTCACAGAGTCACGGAAGTGAGAGGGAGTGATGAAGTCACGGCTCTTCTCTCTGCTCCCCGTTAAACTTGCAGGTACAAGGTTGGATGAGGCTGTAATGGCAGAAACAGTCAGGGATGCCAGCGCCGTGTTGTTTGCACAGAGCTGGCTTGCTATTAAGGGAAATAGTCTTTCACAGCAGAACTTCCGGGGTGAATCAGGGTGAAATGTTTTCAGATGTGAGCCTACCTGGTGAGCAATTCTGCCTTTTTTTCGCCCATGGGCAAAAGCCAGCAGGTGGGTGACACATCTATGGACACACCTGCTGGGTAAGAGTGGGAGGCTTAATCACAGGCTGACAAAAAAATGATATGGTGAATCAGGGCGGTTGTTACAATTCAATGAGATGAGGCCCGGGTGTGCAGTGTGCCTTCTGCCTGAAGACACTGAGGAGTCGCTGTGATCTTATTCAAAAGTCACAGTTCAGCCTCAAGTTAGACCTCATTAGCATACCGATTTACACTCAACTGCCCTAAAGCCTGCGGCGAGCCTGTTGCCGCTTTCCTTCATAAATTAGATAGCTATTCATTACTGTATATATTGACATCATAATTCTATACTGTCTGCAGGACAGCTCGCCAAGCCCCGGAAGAGTCTCCAAGAAGAAATGTGAGCACAGCGGTGGTCTTGTCACTCTGTACGCTACATCGGGTTAATGCTGAATCGAGAACCATATTGAAAATCACATACATTTGCAGCAGCGGATCGGTAGTCCTGACCCCTATCATTGGTGTCATCTTTGAATAACAGACCCATGATGGGTGGAGTTCAGCAGCTCCTAAATATAATCCAGGAAATAAAGTGCAAATTACTTTTTCAGGCAGCGCAAGAATCAGCAGAATCTGGGTTCTGACGCGGATCGTTTAAGAACAACCAATGCAGTTTCAAATTGTGTGCAGACGATACACCAGTCCTTCCAATTAAGTTCTCCGCAGAGAACAGAGGTGACCTAGTCGGGCGACCTTTGTCTTCTGATCAGCGTTGTGAAGTGGTCTCCATTCAAGTCGGGTGTAAGCAACAAAACTACCTGGTTAGGTTTATGAAAAGATGATGGTTTGGGTTAAAAGGTTACATTTAGTTATACTTAAGTTATACGCTGTAAGTTGAATATGTAACGTCTGTTAATTTTTTGCCCTTTCACGCTGGCCAAAAACCCCACTTAAAATAGCAAACATCTGACTTTTGTGTACAATGTGAATATACATTTTGGGGATTTACTCCTGGGTCAATTAACCCTGCAGTAGTCACAGGTTATTACCGGCTCGGCTCGGCTGTGGTTTGGACACAACCACTGGGTCAACATGCTAATTTTACTCTGTTGAAGTTAAAGCCGTTGGCTTGTTAATATCTCTCCATCCATCTTTGTCAAGCAGTGTTTGAACATCGTTTGTTTGGCATACAGGACGGCCAGAAGGGGCCACTGACAGACAAGATGTCAAGATTAGCTTGCTGGCTTTGGATTTTTCTTATTTTCATCATACTTTCATTATTTGTTTACTGTAAATAAATAGCACATAATGTTAAATATCAGATAAGCTATCATGCACATGTACGAAGGGGCAAACAATTTTGCAAGGGGGTGGGGCACTCGGGATGGGGAGGCGGGTTGAGCTCCCATTCCTTTGGGGACTTTTTGATTAATTAATTAATGAGCCTGAAAATTGAAAAGTGTCGTAGGACAACTTTTGCTGTGAATTGGCGGCATATAAATCAAATTGATTAGACTTGAAAATAATACCACTTTCGAACGGGACAATGAAATCAGTCACACCCACTAACTGTCACGTCTCGTCTCCCTTCAGGTCATGACTTCAGGTCTTTTAGATCTGTTTCCTTTTATTGTGGTGTCTCATTCTCCTCTCATTTCAGATCTCTTCCTGTCCCTGTGTGTTTTCCCTCAGTTGTGATTGTCTGTCCCTCCATGATTTGCTACGCATGTGTCTCATTATCTCCACCTCCTGTTTGTATATAGTCTGCATGCTCCCTGTCTTCCAGCATTTATCCTAGTGATAGCCTTCCTAGTGTTTTTTTATTTGCCTTTCTAACTGAACTGTCTCGAGTCGTGCATTTGGGTTCTAATCTAGTGAGTCAGACTTCATCACTGACATCTGGCTTTTGTCTCTAATGTCAATGACAATCAGCATTCTCGCCCACGTCTAATGACTCCGCGGTAGTCATTTGAGTTTATTGGCATCATGATATGACGTGCACTTGTGACGTTAAGCCTGCATTTTCAGATCCCTAACCTGAAGAAAATCCTCTTTCTCTGAAATAATGACAGCGAGGTTGTCATGTCCACAGCTTCCCTCAGATCAAGGCTACATATCTAAAAATAATGTCAAAGCTCTCGACATTCTTTTGTTACATAGAGGTATGAAGGCTAAGTTTGAGCTTTTATTGCAACAGGGTCTCTTAAACCTTTGTCCCTGCTTTATGGTTTCCCACCTGGCCTTGAACTTAAATCCTCTCCCCTGTGGCCCGATAAACAGATTACAGGAAGTGGGGACTTAATAAAAGATAACACTATTGACTTTTGAAGAACTTAAGGAAAAGATTAACCTACCTGACTCCTAATGTTCTAGATAACTGAGAGACAGTTTGATATTGACTGTTCTCAACGCTAGAGGGATTGTTTATTTCAACCCCAGGACACACAATAAACAAAATGCCTCCAACATGATTAGATTTAGCACAACGTGATAGGCGAACTGTGGGAAGAAGATTTTAGAGTTATGAATTAATAATGTTTACTAACTAATTACAGAGATAGTGATATTTCTGTATAGATCGCCCATTACCCTGGTTGTGTGTGACCATCAGCATGTTTTTATGTGTTGTATGTACAGTATGTGTTGGCTTGAATGAAGACGGTAAACGTTTTGGAAGATTTTTCCAAATTCATCTTGGGTTGTTGTCAAGAGGGTTTTTTGCTCCCTCTTCCTGCTTCCTGTTACAACCATCCAGCAATTTATACTGATCAGTGACATCATTTGTGTGAGGCAAGCACACAATGTCGCAATATCAAAACTGATTTATTCATGTTGAAATGCCGCATATGCCCTAATATTTTTTGGAAAGTATATGACTTGATAATTCAGAAAAGCTAGACCTGCCAAAGACAAGTGCAGCATCTTCCAACAAATAGACAGAGGACTACTGAGTGGTCATATTAACCAGTAATTCACAACCCAACATGGCAGAATATTGTTACTATCTATCCAAAGAGTAAACAGTTGTAAATGCTGCTGAGGATTTTTCTTCCGTATTACAGTCAGTATGTGGTCTTAAAACTGACCCATAACACTTTTGTCCATAAACTTCAGGGTTAATTTACCCAAAAATAAAAATGTTGTTATTATCTACTAACCTCTGTGTTGATGGCAATTTGTGGGACGTTTTGTAGTCCACAAAACATTTCTGGAGCTTCACAGCAAAACAGTTTTGCAAATGTCTTGTAAACAACTGAAGTAGATGGAGACTTGTTTTAAATGTAAATCTTTTTTTTTTTAATACTACGAATGGCTTCATACAGCTCGCCCAGCCTGATCCAAATCTACAGAAGCCCAAAAATCCCACATTTGATTTTGAAAGATGTTATTTACACCCTTTATTTAGCCAATAAAGGGTGTAAATAACATCTTTTCAATCACATTTGGGATCTCAGACACCTGGATTATGCTGGAAGAGCTGTGTGAAATCATTTTATGTTTTTTCGTTGTTGTTTTTTTGCATTTTAAAAAGGGATCGGCTGCCATGATTGATATCAGAGATAATACCAATATCAATTATTAGAAGTCAAGGAGATGAATAGAAGATATTTGAAACCAATATGCATTTGCAGTGAAAATTCAAATCTAAGTGTCAAATTTTCAGGTAATTTTTTTAGAAAACAACCAGTGATGGAAAGTACTGTACGTAAGTACAATTTTTTGGCACTTTGCTTGAGTATTTCCATTCTCTGCTTCTTTAAACTTCCATGCTGCTGCAATTATTTGATGACTTTACTGACCAGTTACTTTGCAGATTCAGGTTATTCGATGTTGATAGGCTGTCAGTCTGATAATCAGGCTATGATTAGTTTTAAATCAAGTCCCCATCAATTTCAGTTGTCATGGAGACTGCTGTAAAGCTGTTTCGATGTGAAGCTCTGGAAATGTTTAGTGGACTACAAAACTTCATCTGACTTTTCATCAGCATGAAGATGAATTAGAAATTTTCAAATTGTTTTGTGTGAACAGTGTTCTAATCATTATTCAGGGGAAAATCTGATCGATGCAAAACTGAGACACTGTTCAGTTTCAATAACACTGTCAGCTGCAGAAAACTAGTGGGCTGTCATTAAAGCCCCTCTATTAAAGATAAATGAAATCATTATTCATCTTAAGGATCACAAAGTGACTTTGAGCTCAAAACCTCACCAAGTGGATTAAATTTGCTGCCTGTCTTGGAAGTTGTCGGCGGTTTTAACATCACCATTTCGAGTAGCATTTGATTCAAGAATCCATCCTTTAATTCATTCTTACAGTCTACGACAGAACGATCGATATCTATTAAGATCAACTCTATCTCCTGAGACACGAAGCACAAAATGAAATGAAAAAAAACGTGTCATCCTGATCTTTTATGTTTATTTGTGGTTTTTATACCAGAATCTAAGGCAGATGTGTCACGTAACTCTCGTCAAACTCTATTCAAATACGCCAAATGTACTGCTTGTTTCAATTTGCTGTCTTCCTCTCCTGCTCTCCCTTTACTAAACCTTCCGTGTCTGTCTGATACTGGACACTGTGTGATATGTTGGATCTATTATGTCATTATGAAACAAAGATCTCCAGTGTATTTTTCCCATTGGTGTATGTGATGTTCTTGGGCCACAGGGGAAATAAAAATAAAAGGCAATAACTATGAAATAGATACAGATGCAAATCTGGCCATTACTTTGATATACACCTTGCATATCGTTTAATTGGTTTGGCCAATGAATAAGTCATGTTGTTCTCAACCTTGTGAGTTAGTCGAAAGATTATGCATTCATTCTAAAGAACATACGACCAGTGCTTTAAATTTGTAACTCACACAGTAAAACCCTCATCACGGCATTGTTTAGTGACTTACTGTGATCCTGCTCCTTCCACACCAAACCCCCGTAGCTGAGCAGTGAACAATCACATACATTAAGCACATCGGAGACCTTCGTTGAGCACATGTTCAGCACAAATTTACATAAAAAGCACCAGGCCCTGAGTGTATCATTATATATATATTTTTTTTTACAATCTAGATAAGTGAGAACTCATTTGCAGACTTAGGGAGGAGGTCTGAGGTGAACAGAGCAGTGATAATGAAACAAACCTTCTCTTTAGCAGACCTAATGATAAGACTGAACGATGAGAGCAACACACGTTCAGTTTTCTCTTCCAGTCTCTCATCAGTGAACATCAGCCTTGACGGGAATTAACTGGTTCCATAGTGGAAGATATGAAACTTTAAAGCAAGGACACTGGAACAAAACAACAGGAAGCAAGCAGGTTCTCATTTGAGATCAACGTGGCTGCTGGCTGGTTATTCCCTATTACTTATGTTCTGGGTGTTGCCAAAGCTCCCATGTCCGTTCTCTTTTATGCCGGCATCATGCTTGGTGTCTATGAAAAGGAAAAGGAGTGAGGCTGGATTCACACCAAATCTGGCGTTACTGACCGGCCTCATTCATTGTAATGAGGGGAGTGTGTTTTGGTTGCGGCAGGGGGCTGAGCATTTGGAGAAACAGAGCCCGACGTCACACTGTGGCGGCCGATCAACTATGCTGGCGATCAGACTAGCAGCAAGAATGATGATGAAGAGTGTGACGTCATGTGTCATGTGTATTCACACATTGCGCACCGGTTCAAACACATTTTTCTCTCCCTGATCACCCTGATATATCCCTGATAACTCACTATTATCGGCACCCTGACCAGCACTCGCCTCTTCCTCCTTTGGCACCTGATATCTCAAACATCAGATTTTCATATGATGTGAGCCCCCACCCTTTCAGCCAATCAAATAATGATAGTATACCATACCTAAACTGGTCGTCTTGGAGAGGTAGCCTCTCCAAAAATATATTTTCCCACTTGACTCTAGTGAAGTCTGGCCGTGCAGATAGCTCTGCCTCCTGCCTCAGTCCCAATACAATAAAGGTTTGTTTGTGTCGCTCAAAGCATACAGAAAGTCACATGTGAAAAAGGTAAGTGTGGCAGTGACACAGTTTTAACAGCCTTTGGCACCTGTCCCCATACCGAGGCCTCTTCTCTTCTCCCGGACAGGCCACTTGTGAATTCGACATTTTGGTTTAGCTGAATTTCAACCACGCTATCTGATAGGTTTGTTCACTTTTGCTTTTTTATTCATTTTTGCTTTTTTTCACAAGTTGTCCAAAATGTAGGTAATCAAGGGAGACTTTAAACATTTCTTTCTCTCGCTGATCAAACAGCGAAGCAGTCAGCCTTGGTTGATTTTAATCCTGTAGCCCCCACATTCTTTAGTCTTTTTGTTTATTTGTTTCTTCTTTTGTTTTTGGTGGTCAATTTTTTTTTTTTTGCATTTTGGCCTTGAGAGAGCTGTTTTTTCTTCCCAATGGCAGCCTGTGTAGCATGTGTTTGCATGTTAGCATAGCGACGGAAGCATCAGACCTGCATTCCGGCAGCGCTCAGAAACCAATACACAATCCCTGTGGTTACTCACTGTGAGGTATTGATCATGTTGCTACATTAATGTAAATAAACCGTCCGGGGCCTCGTCCTCTCTGCTGTTATTAAGACACAGGGCTCTGCGGTTGCTCTGCAGGACACGTATGTCATACATCAATGCTGCAGTTACCATCGGTCACGCACAATCGCGAGCATTAACCCAGAAGGCGAGCACTCACGCTCGCACACTCCACCACTGCTCAGCTGTTACTTTCCATCCTCCTCCTCCTCCTCCTTCTCTGCGAGTACATATACATTAGTATTAATTAAAGCCGTGTCAGATAAGTAGGGGGATGTAGTGCAAGTTGTCTTTATAATTGCTACTCGGAGTGTTCTGGGATCAGAGCCACGCGCTTTATCATGATGAGAGTGCCCTGACTGGAAGGATCAAAATTGGCACCGCACCCATCGAGTACTTTGTTTTTTATCATGACCTCCAGTAAATCTGCTTTACATTTCTAATCAATAAAAGGACCACTCGCGCAATTTCACCCATAGCACAGCTGTGTGTGTTTGACATCATACGCAGTGCGAGAACACAGGAGTTTGGGCTCTGTCTCGCTAACACTAATCAAACCTATGTCTAATTATGCAGGGAGTTTTATGCAAGTGTAAGCATGTATGTGAAGGCTTAAATTAATGTTGTCAAACGTGCAGCTTTTAGGACTTCGAAGGGCAAGTGTGTATTCATTAAACGCCAGCTGTCACAGGTAACACAAGATAAACCGTAACATTTTAATTTAGTCGCCTTTGCAGCACTGAGTTCTCCTCATGTCTTAATAAAAGTCAGTCGGTGTATAAAACCTTATAGGGGGCCTGTAACACCATCGAGTCTCCGAAGCAGGTGTCTTACCATATGCTGCATTAATTACACAAAAAATCTTTAATGACTTATAACTCTGCTCGTTACTGAGCTGCACGGCACCATGCCCTCTATCCCTTTTTCTCTGGCCCGGATGTTATTTATAGCACACATTACATTCTAAATAGCCGGCGAGAGACACGAGTGCCTTGTGTAAAGCGGAGAAGTGAAATTTCATGTTCGGGGAGACCCGGCGAGAGTATGAGATGAGCAAATCCAATTGTTTTTAAATGATTCCCATGTAGTAGAGCACCATAGGCGGACCAAGAAAAACCAAGTAGTCAGAAGGGATTATTTTCTGCGGCGCTATGTGCGAGTAGACATTAAAATAAGCCCAATCCAAGGGGAGGAGAGTGGTCATGAGGCCTAATTACCGACCGTGCCATTATTATCAAGCTGCCTCAGAGTGCGGGTGTGGAGCTGTGGAAGTGTCTTCCAGGTCTGCTCGCTATTTATACATGCAGAGTGTATGTAAGAGCACATACGTGCAAGTAACATGCTGTGCACAGAGAGAGGCTCTGCTGCTCTCTGTGGAGGAGGAGGACCTTCAGCACCACCGACAGCACCGCTGCAGGAGGCAGCTGGACCGCAGAGGCAGCAGGTCCACCAGCTCCCAATCAGTAATAATGTCAGACTTATTTTAAAAGTCTGGGCGGTCACTCCTACATGAGGACGGGAAGCTGGCAGGCAGGAAAGGTGCTGCTGCGACCGCTGAGGTAACACCATGAGCAAGTCACCATGTTGTTAGAGGTGAATTCCTGGCTTCCCCGGTCGTTGATTGTCACTTGAAAAAACCCATGTTTTGCAGGTTTTCTATTTACTACTTCTTTTCCAATAAATTCGAGTAAAAGGTGGAGGAAGTGTGGGTTGAGATGAGGTGGGCCTGGAAACAGCCAGAGGTATGGATAAGGCTACAGATTCTGCCTTCTGTAGGAACATTTTCTCTGCCCCCTCTAGTGCAAAACTATATTGTGAAGATAATCATCAATAGAAGAGCAAAACACAACTGTTCTTAAACATATGCTACATCTGAATATTCACGCAAACCTAACTTCTGTTCAATGAAACACACGAGTAATTAAGTTCTACCACAGATGTTCCTCCTGACTTCTTTAACGTGTGATGTGACCCCGCCACTGACCTCAGCGCTGCTCAGCCTACCCGGCCAGAGAAGTATAACGAGAAAGGCAAAACACATAAGGCAGAAATAACATTGAGTACAAATAGTCCCGAGACGCTGTAAAGCCCACAGTTCCTTTCAGTTCGCGTCATGGACTTCCACATAAAAATTCATGTTGAAACTTTTATTCAGTTCATGGGACCTTGTAAAGTTATATTTTGAAGTTTGGCTAAATTTCAGCATTTTTGTGATTCTTTGTATGTGTCAGCGTGTGACTGACCGAAAATACCAACGGGAAAGAGCTACATTACTACTGCGTACAACTTACATTTGGTTCCAAGAAAGTGAAAACTAGCAGAGATGACAGATTCTTTGCTCTTAAAAAAAGGAAAATACTTTGTGTCCCTAATTTGTTGTCCGTAAACAGTTTTAACATTCATTTATTCAAGAAAATCGATGACGTTAACAGGGAGGCCCTGGGTGAGCTGGTATATGGAGTGAGCCATATAACAATGTGATAATAACTCACACAGCCAATTGTGTTTGGTTGGCAGTACATAATTGCTATTTTAGCATATTAGCTTGCTATTGCTGTTGCTAGTGCTAGTGCTAGTGCTAGTGCTGGCTGGAGTATATAATCCTTATCTTGAACATCCTATACTTGGTATCAAATCATTCTCAAAATTCCCACCGAGACACGCATTCAAATAAGTGAGATTGGTGCTGCGATCATTAGCAGGAGCCATTTTGTGTCTTCAGCCCTTTCACATAGTTGTAGCCACTTCCAGTCCAGTCACATCATGCAGCCTTTTGCTTCGAAATCTTGAGTTGCCATTGTCGATCACTGCATTCTTATCAAAATAGTAAGAATCTGATGATGTTAATCTTCGTCAGGGTTTTCTCAGTTTGGGCCTCGAGGCTACCAACCTATAGCAGTTTGAAAGATGAGGGCATTTAACATGCAGGGAGGGTCTATCAAAAAGATGCTATCGACTGCATAATGGAAAATGAAGGATCCATTGACCCATTCTGAGGGCTAAAAGTCTGCATAAGTAGCTTCAGCGACTTTGATTTTGACCATTCCGTTTTAATCTGTCTCTTGTGAGTCCTCCAACTTAATGAAAGTGCAACACTAAATCACTGGAGTACCCATTTAAAACTGGGCTTTTATGTGTTTTATTGAGATTCTCCATTAATTTCCCTGAATTAGCATTTAGATCATGCAACATTAAAACTCTCCATTAAAGAGCAGTCACCCAGTAATGAACAAGTTTATTCTTTCTTATGGAATTTGATCGAAGCATCTGAGTTAAGACAACAATTCTACACTAAATGTGTGATCGATCAAACTTGCAACAGGTCCTGCCTCACATGTGAGCGTGTCTTTCCTCACATAGCCGCAACCGCCGCTGATAGCCCATGAAACTGCATAAGTCGATTCTAACAGTCCGTGAGTCTTTGTCCTTTTCTGTTTTATGAGCTGTGAGCTTGTCCACACACATTGGATCATTTTCTGTCTGAGGGGCAGATGAACCTCCGCTGACCCCCCGAGCTCTGGGGGCCGACTGCAGGGCTGTGGATGGTGATGCTTGGCCCCGCGCCCAGAGACAGGACACGGAGTCTCTGTGGGCTGAGGGCAGAGAAACTGGGCTGACCTTAAGAAACAGAGAGTAAGCTCCAAAAAAAAAAAAAAAGGGATCAAACTCTGACTTTCAACTTAATTTGAGATAGCAAAGTGCAAGATCAATGAGCTGAAAGTGTAAGAGGTGCCGGGTGGTGAGCGATGCGGAGGAAAGACTGCGAGGTCACAGAAGGGCGCCGGAGCTCGAAGGAAATGGCAGCTTGTCCACAGGCAGCAGGAAGAGCTGAACGCAAATGCAAAAGGACAGCTGATGACAACACAGTCGGCAATGCTAAAATAATTCACATTAGACCGTTGCCTGTGAAATCTGCAAGGCGTGCTTTACTCTGTCCTGTAGCACGCAGAATTCTGGTTCAACTAGATGAAACGTCCACGATTCTGACTGGTCGTGGGAAGTGTCATGCCACGCTCCAAAAAATAAAATGCAAAAACAGTGAAAGAGCTTTTGGTCATTTCAGCGATTGACTCCGTTTCAACCTGAACACCAGCCAGCAGTACATCTGTTTTGCCCCGAGAGACACTTCATTTATGCCGCCTCCTCCGGTGTTGGATTCCTCTCCACCAAATCCAAAGTTACAGATACAGCTGGCTCTGCCTGGAAATGAATCACGCGGCTGCTGAGAAGGGAACGCTGAATGCAAGTTTTGCATGAACGGCAACAACGACAAACGGTAACGAGAGTGTAACAACTGCGTCTGCAAAAAAAAGAAAAACAATGGAGAATGCTTGTTGGACAAATGACTATGTCTTTGCCCTCATTACTCTTTTTTGGGGCAGCTATGGTCATAAAATGGTGTATCACTAGATATACAGTAGAGCTAACAAGGTGGCTCATTGAGCCAGATGCAGTCTTGGGCCACTTCTTTCATTGTTGTCTGTCCTGCAAATGCTTATTTAATTTGTCTACGTAACAGAATGTAAAATGTATGTGGTAGGTCCTGCTTTTGCCTTTATAAGAGGATAAATCAGAAATAACCTGTCTGTAAATTAAGGCTAGGAAATCATAGTACCGAGGGGATCTTAGAAGTTCAGGTTCATGGGAGGATCCAAGTTAACGGTTTCTGAGATATAAGAGCAAGGTGTGGGTACCTCACTCCTTTTTCTTCACTGCACAAAAATGCCATTTACCAAGCCATTAAATCTCTAGGATGAAATTGTCCTTGCCCCATCTACAGATTGTTTAATGTTAAACAAGAATAATGTTTGAGAATGATCAGACATTAAAGCAGCGCTCATTAGTTCTTTTTGGAAACTTGGAGACAGACCTCTACAACAAGCATGAACACGTTTGACATTTTATGGCCTTAAAGAGACGATATGGCTGACATGTAAGCAAGTCCCGCAGCAGCCGCATTTATTTGGAACTGTATCTCTTGCCATCTGAGCGTAGGCTTACGTGTGCGCAGTATTCGCTCTCTCCTTCAACACAGCCTCATACCTAAATGACTTAATAGGTTGATTGCCATTGACTCGCAAAACAACATGTGTCACCACTGCAGCTGACCAACGACAGCCGTCAAACTACTTGGTGAGGTTTAGTGAAACGCTGTGGTTTGGCTTAAAATAACTGTTCCTAATGCATCTTCAGTTACGAACGTAACTATGTTACTGTGACGTGTAATGCAGTGGTCTCCTTCGTGCCGCTTTGCCCGACTTCCTCCTTTGCTGCTGTAATAATTACTACAGCCACTAGAGGTCTCTGCCTTCTAAGAAACATAGGTATAGGTTGTAATGAGCCGCTGTCATAGTTAACCTATAAGGATGTATTGACGATGGAGATGGCCTTCTCCTTGTGTCTCATTTTTATTCACCAATTCAGATGCTAAGTTCAGCACTCCACTATGTTTACCAGCTAGTTGCACTTCAACTTCTGTATGCCTACAGACTTCTGTCCACTGTTTGATGACTGGCAGGTTTCATCTGGTCGATTTATTAGAGCTTTGTATCTGAAAACAGCTGCCTGCTGGTCGCTGAGCTGATGAAAGGAGCAAAAAGCAGCAAAGAGACTGAACCAGCACAGTTTAGCTGCGGCCTATGAAATCAAAAACGTCTGCTGAAAGACGCCAAAAATACTGTGTAAAGTGGAGAGGGATTAACATTCGAGTACAAAATGAGCAACACTTTTCATATTACACATCGTCATCCGAAGCACGCAGGCTTTACATGACTTGGAGGCAGTACAATACTGACTTCCTACCACCCTTTTACACTCTTGGTGAGAACAGGCACAGCACAGGATGTTGATTAGTCATCTGGTGTTAGCGCAGGTTGTCCAGCTAACAAGCTTATTGAGAGGTGAACAGTTATTGACGGCTGAACCTTCGGCAGGACAGGATCAGCGATTAAGACAGAAAATCACCAGGGGCCTCCGATTCTTTTCCTTTATTTTTTCTCTTTTGCTTTAACGAGTCCATGCTGACGGCAGGAAACAGAGAATGATTTAAGGTGAGAGCTTTCCATTCTGAGCTAGATTTTATGGAAAGGTTCTGAACTGCCTCCACTCCGCTGTAAGAAATTACCTGAGCTCTGACCCCGCGCTTGATAAGGTGGACACACACAGACGAGAGCCCAATTTATCTCCCGGGGACCTGCCGCTCACTCATGAATATTTACAATATTTCTAATGCAGTGCACTCGGGTCAATAGGACTGCACTTAGTAATCAACATAGAAGCTATAGGTTAATAACTGCAATTTAGGCTTTGTCTCCCAGTCCGAACTGATTAGGTTAAGATGATTTTTTTTCCGGTTGTGGTCAATCACAGAGGATCAGAATGGAAGCATCCTCACAGATCATCTCTGTGCTTTGACTCTAAATGCAATGTGTAAATGTAAATGGACAAGGCGGAGGCGGGAGGCAGCTTTGTAGTGTCTGTGATGTGACTGATAATGTTTCTGTACATCCCAGCCTCGCTAAGTGGCTGCTTGCTCTGATGTGCAGCGGTTACAAAGCGAGGCAGATAGGTCTCCGATAGGTCTGAATGTGTGAAGTCGGGAGGGAAAAATAAAAAGAGTGGAGCTCTCTTGGCTTCAAGCACAGCGCTCACTGCCTTCATTGTGCTGCTTTTGCTCATTACGGCGGGGCCATTCTGCTGACAGACAGAAAGTGCACTGTGACGCCCAATCAGGACTCCATATTTCATTTCCCCTCTCCCTCTCCTTTCTAACCGTTAGTATATTAAACCAGAAATCCGGTGGCTGATTTTCAAAGAGACTTGATTAAACCCAGGAAATGGGACATGATTTCCCATTTAAAATTCATAACAGGCTAACACTTAAGTAATTTAAATTCCCTGTACCATTGGTATCTGCATCAAGACTTAATCATTTTACCTCAACTGCATCAATCCATTTCATTTTCAATTTGACAGCAAGCAGACTCAGTCGGGGCACCCCGGTGACTGTGTTTTCTGTAATATGTTGGCAAACCAAAACACAGGCCTCCAGAATGCCCCGCTGCTCGTGATTACGTTGAGCTTGACCTTCCAGTTCGCTCTGATTTTAAAAAAAAAAAGGGCTGCATGTGAGAAATGAAAATCCATCCGTGCATATTAATTTTCCATTAGTGTTAGAAACCTGATGTCCCTGCTCTATTATCCGTCTTGGGTTGAATACATCAGTGGAGTATAATGCCCCTGTCTGACAGATGTAGTGCTTCCTGATGAAAAGGGGGAGCCTTCAATGCTACACTGGTTCTTAATGGGTCTTTTAGTAGGGTTCAAATCAAAACCCATCCATTAAATCAGTAATTATTGCATTTTCCTTGTCTTTATATGTTAATATCACCTGAAAAATGGGCTTCAGTGTTTTACAAAGCAAAACTAAGACATTTTTTTAACAAATAAATCATCCCTCCTATAAATGACAGGTTTAACTCCTGAGCAATAAAACGCATCCTCGCTCAGCACAATTCACCAGGGTTTTTCCACGTGCACTGACATTTTGTTTCACTTAAAGATAACGTGTTGAAATATTAAAATGGTTTAAGAAAAAAACACCAGACCTTTGTTGTGTATTTCATTGAGCTGAGAAATGACTTTATCCAAGATCAGCCCAGAACCCAGGCGAACGTGGCGAAACATGACGTGAATAAAACTTTAATACAACACTTCATCCATGAGTCACAAAGATAGATTTTCATCCATAATGTACACACATTTGAGCTTTTAGTACCCTCACTTGAAATATAAAAGAAACGGATGTGTAACTGGGGCCGCCACTGAAAACGACAGCCATAATAAGTATCTTTTTTTTTTTTTCTTGTTTAACAAGCCCCAGAAAGCCAGATTTTTTCTTATCTCAGAGATATTTCCAGAATCTGTAATTCCCTTTCTACCTTTCTGCATGATTGGACTGACCCGGGCTACTCCAGTGAACTGCACCGGGGTGGTCCGAACTCCAGATGCAGAAAAATATGCATATTTAAACATCTGGAGACGGAAGACGCGTGCAGACTCATCGCGTCATCGCTCACTTTGTGTTACCGTTCCTGTCAGGAAATCTTTAAGAGGGCACTGGCCCGCAATATATCTCCGGTTTATTATCCGATAAACCCACATGAACCCTCCGCTATACGGCTACAGGATTATTGTTCTCCAGAATAGAAAAAGCAAACAGCGAGTAATGGAAGTTTTCTCCTTTCTAACACAACCAGACTTTTTTTTTGTGTGTGTGTGTGTGTGTGTGTGTTCAGATTGATGTGGCAGCGCTCTCAGTCTACCTTCCCTCCCACGGCACCGGCAGTCGCTCTCCATTCCCTTTTTCTTTTTTTCTTCTTTAATTTACAGTTTCAATTTAGGCGTTCAGCTGACACTCCCATTCAAAGTAATTAACAGCGTCGGGTTCACAAATTGTTCAAGGACATTTAGAACCAGGTCCCCGCTCGGTAACGGACAGCTGACCCAGTTAAAGGATGATTTCTCTCCTTCCTACACATGCCATAACATTATTTCAGGCATTTATCCTCAGCTATATCATGAAATCGAAGCAATGAGTACTAATGTGGGTTACATGAGGAGGACAGTGATTGCACATTTGAGATGTGTAGATAGCAAAAAGTGTGTTTCTAACCACAAGGTTAGTGGGATTCCTGATGCCGGCTGCAGCCTCTGCAGTGGTCTGAATGATTTTCTTCTGGTTTAAACCTTTTGATGTATTGAAATCGAGTCCTGCAACACAGAAACACGACAGTATGTATGGGTCCGAAAAATGAAAGGGGATGATGTTATCTCTGTTTTTCTTGATGTTGTTTTATTTATTTATTTTACGGGGTATCACAAATCTGAAGCTCGACCGTGTTCCAGCGGTTTATCTTCTGCCTTTGATAAGCCTTCAGCAGCTTTAAAGGTACAGTGTGTAGTTTGGGGCAAATAACAGAACTCAGAAAGTAAAGTATTTACAACATTAATACAAACTCGGAATTAGTTATTTGATATATTTTCATATAAACAAGCCATCCTTGAGGTGGACTAAGGTCCCCAAAACACTGTTTGAAGTCATTCTGGTTATTCGAACAATACGGTCGCACTGAATAAAATGACCTACGTCGGATTTTGTGGAAACAACACGATGTCCTTCAACAGCCGCGACAATATAACAAGCTCTCCATCCAGATGATATTCTCTATACCTTTGTGATGACATTTTGAAATTGTTCACATCATAGCAAGACGGTGTAAATGTTTGAAAAGATCAAATCCAGGGCTGCACCATATTGGAAAGGAACCAACATTGTGACATTTTGAATTTCTGCTTTATTTGCAGGTACAGGAATATTTACCAAGTAACTTCAAGAGCTCAACAGAGGTTTTGTATGGAATCTCACAGTAGGCGGAAAGTCACCATGGTTACTGCGGTGTACCACTGAGTGTCAGAAAAACTAATGAGCAGCAGGATTGTTGATATTTGATATAAGTCCCGCAGTCTTAACATTGAGCTCGAATGTCGCAAAAAACACAAAACACGTCTAAATGTTTGAGAGCAGAGAGAGCAGTTTGAGAGCAGAAAACCACAAATGTGATGTTCTTCACGTTTTTCTATTTTAGGATTAAACCAAATTACAGATCATGTGTTTAAAACGTCTGAATGAGGGTGGAGCTACAGTGGCATCTTTTGGTAAGTTCTGGTATAGTTGGAAGGGATCTTTCAAAAACGGATTGACTATGTCACGTTAAAACATGTAAAACAATGCTTATTTTAAGTCAAGGTGGGTTCTGTGAATGGTGAGTCTTGATCTCGAAATTTTAAAAGACGATAAGAATAGTTGCTAAAGTTCCGTGCTTTTTTTTTTCATTATGATAGCCCCAGAGGAAGTGACGCTATCAGCCCGCCTCCAGTTCCGCCTTCAGACTAAAACATAAAAAGGGACAGACTGTGGTCTTCTCCCTCTCTCTTTTCTTTTGGTATTTACTCTCTCTTCTTCTTTTTCTTACCTTTTGATATTTACTCTTCTCTACGTTATTTACTCTTCGTTTTTGCGACACGTGTTGAATTTTTCCTCAAGTGATAACTTGTGGTTTTGAAGAACTTTTTCCTCAGTGCCTTTCTTTTGAAAAGCTCAAGCAAGAACGAAACTTAATTTTTACACTTTTTGTAGTTTATATATAGTCATGTCTAAATCGCCCAATTCACGAAAGTGAATTTACAGCGTTGTTTTAAACAAGGAGCTGAATTAGTTCACGGTCAAAGATGTACACTACCGGATTCACATGCACATGAAAAAGAGTTGGTATCTGTCTGAAGCTTTGATCCCCATCGTTTAAGCCTAAGAAATACTTCGGTTAGGGCCTCGTAGTGTTAAAATTTTACTCCCGTAATATTTTAAATCACTTGCCGTACCGCAAAATCCGCCATCGCTTCTGAATCACATTTAATTTCCCTTACAGTCCACCGATTCTGTTACCTGTTGACATTTGTTTGAATTACCATTTCATGCTATTTACTCTGCATTCATTTTAGTTAATAAACAGATATAACCGTATGTCCTTGTCTGTGCAAGTTTGACTTGATGTGGAAAATCGATGGATCCGTGTAAAAGAAATGAAAGAAATTCAGAATATGAGATAAAAATTTAGATTTTGAAATTGAATAATTGATTTGAAATTGATTTGATTAGATTTTTTGGAATAATTTCCTCCGGATCATTCCAGTAACTAAACAACGGAGGTGGTGCCCCATTTACTATGAGTGTGTTACGAGTGTGTTATTAATCGCCAGTGATTAATTACCTTTATTATTAAGTAGTGTATCTCCTACATAATCATCACGTATTCAATCATATTGTGAGATAGGAAGATCGTCCCGTCCCTAATTAATCTCACTTAGGGGAGAGAAAAAAATCGTAATGGACAAAAACATTTGTAAGAGGAATTCTTCTCTTCCATCCACAGAAGCTACTGCTGCTGCCACCAGGCTCAACACTCTGTGCAGTTATTCCTGTGGATGTGCCCTCGGGCCCCGGTGGTGGCTCTTTTTCCATTTCCATCAGGAGTTGTGCTAAAGGTCTTAACACATTTACTTTAGGGGGCTGCAGAATATCTCTCTGTGGTTCTCTGTGCGGCCGTGCACTCCGTGCCTAAAGCAAAAAACAAACCGGACTTGAAGCAGCGGCACATTCCTGGTTTACCGCAGAAAACGTGTCAATCCTCTGTGTGAGAGATTCTTCTGATCAGGGATGACTGGTTGCAGGCGAAAAAAGTTTCAGGGTATGGGGAAGGACCTCTCAATTTCTTTTCCATCAGTGAGGTAGAGCAGAGCGTTTTTTACAGCTATTGGAAATCTTCTCATGGAAATTGCTCGGCACTGACAGTGTCATGTCCGTTTTAAACCAGACTGTCAGCCGCCCTCTTCACGGAGCGCCCTTTCCGCGTGGAGTTGGAAAAAGGCTCCATGTTGCCCTTTAAACCCCAATTTCAGAGGAATGTCACTGAGGAGGAAGATGCTTATTCTTGTGTGGCTTGCTTGGAGCATCTGACCAGAAATGCACTGAGTCGACTTAAAGGTGCGTCCCTGTCTATCTCTCTCAGTGCGAGACCCACGGAGGTCCAAGTGGATGCAGCAACTCGATGTTCAGATCGAGAGATTGTGCAGGATTCTGACTCAGCCTCCTCTGTTTAACACATGCCAATGTGTACATTTAACAAAGGTAAGTTCTGTCTGAAATGCAGGCCTGGACTTCAGCATTTTTACTTGCGTTTCCATGTGTCTGAAAAGTCTTCAGATAAAAAGAAAATTGAAACTCAAAGAGGGCCAGTTAGAGAACATTTCCTCAGCAAAGGTCAAGAACACCAGAATTTCTAACTTAGCGTATAATATTTTATTTCCTGTGCCCTCGGTTTGGATTTGAGTGGGTGTGTTTGCTCAGCGCTCTGTCCTTTCTCCTGTAGTGGCGCATCACACGAAGCTTTTAATAATCGCCACAGTCTCAGATATGACTCACACCGATATTAAACTGCCCTCGAGTCCGTTCTTGATTAACAGCTCAGTTTCCGCTCTCCATTTCCTCCGACTGCTGTCTCTCATCTCGTCTCTTGTTTGTGTTTGTGTTTGTGTGTGTGTGTGTGTGTGTGCGTACATCTGTCTGACTTGAATCACAACGCTTAACACAACACGCAGATTTGATTGGATGAGTGGTGTCACGGGAGTGATTTTACAACCCACGCAACTGGTCTGTGAATTTCTCGAGCTGCCGGTGCTGCAGAGGCAAGAAATGCTGCAGCAAAACATGCTGTAATAATTCTCAGCATTTTAGTAGTCGTAGGTGCGGGTCTTGATTTAAAGAGGCCCACCGTTTTTGTGATTGTGTATAGGATTGCGCCTCGTTTTCCTAACGAGGGAGATGGTGTCCTCTAAGCCTCTCCTTAAATCGCCTGCTCATTTTCTTAAAGGGCACTACGGGCTTTTGGGAAAGACATTCATTCATGAGAAAGAGTTTCACACACTATTTTTTATGTCTAAACAAACAAACAAACAAATTATGTTTGTTTTCGTGACTGAATAAACAAACAATTTCACACTGTTTTACTTTGTTTATATGTGGCGGACCCTGCCACCTTTCTAGCTTCAAACAGTGTTCTGGGGAATTTATTTTTCTCTGAGAACAGCTTGATTATTCACTGATGGAAAAAATAGTTTGTATCATTAATAATGTAAATATTGAAATTCTCAGTTTGAATTTCTTCTCCAAAACTACATAATGGCCCTTAATTGCTAATCAAATTACATGTTTATATTTGTGGTTTACAAACACCTGATTTGAGTTTGTCATAAAAAATGGGAAAAGCTGACCAGTGGCTGAGCAGCATTCCTGCCTTTTTTGGAAAACCAGGAAGTGAAACACGGGTCCTTCTGATAAAGCTAACCCGTTTAATGCCTGATTATGTTATATTTTTGTAGAGATCTGTGCAGACATCTCAATAAAAAAATATATTTGGACTTATAACTTGGAATATTATTATAATCTGACATTTTGACACCTAAAATAGGTACTTTACATTGTCAAGCCTAGTTTGAATTTGTCAATTCTCATCTGGGACGAGTGTGTTCTGTGGCATAAATGACAACGTTTTTCTGGTAGAACATGATTTTAGTTTTTCGGGAATGCCCTGATCACATTCACACATTCACACAGTGACACACTCACACCTGGAAGAGCAGTGTGGGGTTAAGGGCCTTGCTCAAGGGCACCTCAGTGGGGGTAATCAGGGAGGGGCAAGCACTGCCTATCACTTTCCCCACCTTGGGTTGCAAATGTAACCATTCATCACAGCCCATAAAACTGACCTGCTCAATGAAAAGAATAACATATTGACAGGTTTGTCCCGAGGGCGGCGTTCAGATCAAGTGGACACTAAAATAATTAAGATGACCATGAAGATCCACAGCTACTTTCATGGGACTCTGGAAAGTAGTTTTTGATCAATTCTGTGGTTTAAAGTTCTTTATAGTCAGTCAGCATAATGTACAGTATAAAGAGATAATGCAAAAAAAAGCACAGAAGCACACTGGCTACATTCACTCCAGTCTTTACAAGTGCACACAAATAGTCTGATGTTCAGGCAGAGTGGCCATTTCTGCTCCATTATTCAGCCTGACAATGCTTTATGTTTTCTGTGGGCGAAGCGTTTGATTGTACCTGAGCACATCTCTGAGTCAACATCCACGCCACGTTTCCTGTTTCAGGGCATTATCTGTGTTATAATGGAAACTTGGAGACAAGAGAGAGGTTTTATATACTCAGTACAGATGAGGCAATCAGGAGGACGGAGGAAACAACTGTTATCGTTATCCTCAGGTTAATGTGAGGAGACATAGGTTGGGGCTGGGACGAAGAGGATTGTAATGGTAGGAAACACGTTGGCTAAAGTAGCTGATGATAAACTCTTCAGTTTATGTTCAATGGATAATGTTCTGCTTCACACAGATTGCAAATCATTAGAAGTGATTTCAAACTGAGTCCAACAAGGAAAGAAACGAAGCCAACGTGTTATCCTCGCGTATTTGGAGGCACCCCCGATGGTCAGTCACTCCAATTTAAACCACTCGTGCAAAAATCCACCCAATGCCCTTGAATTCTGTGCAACTGTGCAATTTGATCCAATTACAGCATATTTCCTGCAAATCTGACCAATCGTTGTAGTTTGCTGTGAGGGTCACCGATCATAGCAGCAGCTTTTCTCCGCTGGAGGAAGGTTTTACAAGTACAAAACCTGAGCGGATCAAAAATTCCTAACAGAGTAGGAGGTGTGTTGTCAACAGCTTTACAGACACTCTAAGAGGGAAAATGCTTTTTGAGCCGCGGATGAATTTTTA
>OMLP01013189.1:0-12173 GCA_900302685.1 Spondyliosoma cantharus | reverse complement strand
TACACTTTTCTGCCAACTCAGTGGTTTTCATGTTTTCTTGGGTGAATGCAGTGTTCGTGCTTGAATAAGACCTATTGATATTTGACACAAAGAAGCTCATTAACCCCAGGTTATTTTGGTCATGCATGGCTAACAATGGCACACTGTTCACATATTGACGCCCAGTGCTTGTGCACATGTCCTGTTCAGTTGGTTGAGATATTTCAGCCTGGAACAAAGTGTTTGACTGAGATATTCCACTAGCATGGGAAAAAAATAACAAGGGGGGGGATGTGGTTTATCACCAAAAAGAAAAGAAAAATCATTTCTAGCATCGTTCTGTGTAATAATGTATAATAATGTATGAATGATGACTAGTGTGTCCATCTAAATCCGTGAACAGTAACTTCTGGCTGCCACAACTCCTAATTCTGTCCACAAGAAAGCAAATGGATCCCACCAAAATGCAGAGCATGCTGTTGAAAAAGCTTAGTTACTGTATATCTGTAGCCACTCATTGAGTGAACACAATGTGAATCACAATAAAACATATGCACATGTGATTTTTTTGTGATAAGGACCTGATAAATTCAGACCTGATATTTTCAGCAGCTCTTTTCACACTGAGAGCCATGCTGCTTATATTGTCCTGATTCCATCTCTTTTCTGATTTTTCTCTTCTTCTGATGTACGACATCAGTGATTGCCAAGAGCTCCTCTCAGCCGGGATGGCTCCCAAGGCAACGGTGCCACTTCCTGTGTTTGTTTTCAGAAGGTAAACGGGACTGGCAACAATAGAGGAATGAATGCAGTCTTTGGTGCTCTTCAGATAGAATACAATTTTCTAAGCTGAGCAGAAGCTGTATTGTTCTATCTCTTAAACTATTAGAAAATGTATGAAAGCGTGATGCACGTCTCTGCCGACAGCACTATTAGTTGATGACAAGAATGTATGAGGGGTGCTTAATAAACGACTGGCCTTATCAGCACTCATTTCACAAACAACAGGTTTACACATGATGGGTTGGGCACATGTCTATCAAGGCAGCACATTACTTCAGCCTCATAATAATCATCTTACAAAAACAAACTAGCCCCTAAGTTATCCATTTTTAACCAGCTTTATAATTTGTAGTTCCTACCATTTCGGAAAAACACACAAACATTGCCGCCAGCATTCACATGGTTCCCTAATGTCAGAGTGCAGTGAACTGTATTCCCCTCAATCAAGTGGGCCTAATTACAGAAAAGGAGCTGTCTCAAGGAACTATATGTAAATCAATTTGAAGCATTATAATTTACAGCTGCATCAATCAATTTAGGCTATTAGTTCACAACTTCCAAACAACTGGGGCACCCAGCAACAATACAATCCAGCCTCAGAGCTCCCATTTGTAAGAAAAGCTGATTTTTGAGTCTCATTTCCAACTCATCATGTAATGAAGCTCTGGGTTTTCAAACTCGTCAAAACGCTTTGGGATTGAATATGGACCGAAGCCCGTCAGAGCACAATTTGTGGCAGAACACAGACGCATGCGTAACGTTACTCTGGCAAACCTGTGGATAAAATGTCTGCAGTGTGGAAATAACTTAAATTAGAAAGCGAAAGCAGTCCAGCGGCGACATGTAACATCTGCAATGCGACCGCTGCACGGAGTGGTAACAGAAGAGCTGCACTTTAAAACTACTCATTTGATACGGCATATAAAAAACAAAAACACTCAAAGTTAAACCACGAGTTCACTCAAGCAATACAGGCAAAGACACTGAAGCAGCAAACACTTGGGGATACTTTCAAAAGGAAAGTGAAATATCCTCGAGACAGTGACATGGCCAAAAATATTACAGAGAAGGTAACTGAATTAATCACTCTGGATAACCAGCTCATCTCCGTGGTAGAGGATCAGGGTTTTCTTCATCACCTGGAGTTTTTGAATCCCCGGTATGCCCCACGATCTCAGCATTACATTACATTGACTGGTATGCGCACAAGTTTCGTGGGTCTCATACAGCAGAGCATGTAAAACAGGCAATCGAGGAGATGTTGAATGCGTGTGAAATAGACACGCAACGCGTCCACGTCATTTTATGTGACAATGTAAGGAAGATGTAAAAAGCAGTGGATGATATGGAGGTACCAAGCGTCGGCTGCATCGTGCACGCGCTTCAGTTGGCTGTACACGAGGGTCTGCTGTCACAGTGCAGCGTCACAGCCTCACCTGGTAATGCAAGGAAGACGGTACGCCAATGTTGCTATAGCAGATGCAGAATAAGAAAGAGCTAAATGAAAGTATATACTTTGTTTCAACAGAATAAAAAAAAAAACCTATTAAGGAACAGCTTGGCTGCAGGTATTTGTTTTCTTAATGCAGCTGTATTATCCAGGAAAATATTAGCTCAGGCTAAGTATCGGATCAGGACTCGGTATCGGCAGATACTAAATATTAAAGGACTCGAATCGGGATCGGGGTAAAAAAAACCAGGGACATCCCTATTAATGAACATTTAAAAATCAATTTTGACATCTATGAATCTCTTCTGAATCTCAGGAGATAAGAATCTCGAGTTGCTGCGAATGCAAATGCAACATTTCCAACTGCTGTTGCTGCTGGTGCTAGGAATTTAGCCATGGTGTCTGCAGTGGTGTATATTCCTACAGCATTACTGTCATACGTTGACAGAGCTCATCACACCAGCACCTTCCCAGAACTGCTGACCTCCGAGAGGCAGTAATTGTGATGACAGTGTATTGAATCTCAATTATCTCTGCTCAACCAAAGTTCTGACAAGGCTCACTTAACACAAATCTGCCAATGTGTCAGTAAGCCTGGCATTTAAACGAGCTGTACATGACTCTTCTTGAATTCTAGCCTCATTAGCAGACCTTTCCTTGCATCAGTTATGAGTGATTCTGGCACACGCAACAAAAATACCTCAAATATATTCTGCAAAAGGAACAAACAGGCTATGAAAAGGAATTGTGGTTAAAAACTATGTATGAGAATAATAGGATGAAAGTTTGGAAAGATCAATTCGATGTCAAATTTGACCTTAAGAGGCCTATTGCTGTATGCTTGGTCAACAGCATAGATAGATTTCTACATACCAGCTCTTGCTGCGATGAGATGCGTCGTCCAACTGGGATCTTGGGAGCTCAGTATCAGACTCTTGCCAATCTTAGCCCCGAGTGCTTTGGCATGGTACGACTCCCGGGTTCTTTCCATGGGGTAGTTTGTTGGGTACAGGCCACTGAACACTATTGTTGTGCCCTCCAGTGTCTTGCTTTTAAGCTCTGGGACAATCTTGCGGATGTCCGGCGTTTCAGGGGCCTCCTTCCTCAGGTAGGCCTCATAACGTGCGTAATACTCTGCGTGGATCCTTTCCAGCACTTCCTCCAGGTAGATCAGGTGATCATCCTGGTCGATATCAGTTTCCTCTTCGTCCTCCTCCTCATCCTCCATACTCTGGTCCAGCAGCTCTTCCCCCATAGTGACCCCAGATTGTTCACTATTCTGGGACTCTGTTTCTGGCTCTCTCCTATCAGAACAGCCATTACCCAGCTCAGGGTCAGGGAGAAGAACTCCTGAAGGTTCTGCTGCATCAGAGCTGGGTTCACCATCAACTCGGCCTTTACCGTCCCCCTCACTTCCCCCGTCACCATGATCTTGCGTGACTCCATCTTGCCCAGATTTCTTTGCCTGGCAAGACTTGCCTTCACTATCACTCTCTGATGACGGAGGCTTTTCTGTAATGGAATCATTGTCGCTGTCACTGGAAAGGTCAAAGTCCAAGTTATTGGACTCATGTCCCGGTGCTGATGAGTTTGCACTGTCCTGTGCCTCTTTTGTCACAAGTGTCCTGTTACTATCATCTTCCTTGACATTTGTTCTGTCACCCACCTGAGTTTCCCTCGACCTCGCCCCAGACTCCACCTCAGTCTCCGACCCTTTACCTTTCCCCGATTCATCTTCCACAACCCCTGTCGGATGTGTCCGTTCATTTGTTGGTACTCCCTGAGAAGATTGAGATGCTGTAGACTCTTCCTTTCCAGAAAAGTCTTTCGCCCTTTTCCTGGGGCCATTATTTTGCTCATCGGCACCAAGTGTCCCTACTGGTTCTGCGCTCTCTGCTGATCGACTTGACGGGCCTCCTGCTGGAACAAGACAAGGTGATCACACAGTATTCAAGGACAAATGCATTAGAATCAACGGGTGAGGTGACAGCAAGACCCGTTATAGATTGAGATATGAGTCGACTTTAATATTTTTTTTAATTATTTTACCGGCTCATTTATATATTTTACTCAGTTTGATGAAGTGATTATTCAATTCATAATGCCTTTCTTTTTTTTATTTATTATCGAACACTTTGAAATTCTATAGACGGCTGTAATGGGAAACATAATTGGAAACTTAGTTGGGGACAGTGGATGGCAAAGACTGCATCAATAATTAAGTATATTACAACTAGATATTGTATTAATAGTTAAAGAGAATGTAAAATAGAAAGATACATTTTACTTAATTTCTTCACCTCGAGTCCAAATGAAGAGAAGAGACTTGCGCTTTAAGAGGAAGATAAGTTGAGAAGATAGCATGGTATTTTTGACTTCTCTGATAACCTTTCACTGCATTTTGTTATTGTTCAAACTTAATCTTCACCACATATGACTCACCGTGATAATAGATACATTCAAGTGAAATTGAGGACCCAAATATCTAGATAGCAAATATCAACAAACTCATCTTTTAAATGCTCTATCATGACTATCATGATTTATCAAGGCCACATGGTGATGGTGATGACCCATTTCATCATGAACGTAGCGTTAATGCTTTCTGGAAGGTCTGTGACTGTGATTATAAGACTCTTGGTAGTGACCTTCCTAACATTTCACATTAGTACATTTCACCCAGGGGATAACCCAAGGAGCTGGTCTGGTAGCCCCTGTTGGCACACACCTTTTGGTGTAAAAACACAAAACAGTGACATGACAGTGGTACTGATTCTTTGGAGGCAAAGAATTCTGTCATTTCTGAATGATTTAGAAAGATGTAGTGTAAACTCTGCATAACACAGAAGCAAAGGGCTAGACGGACAAGAGAGGACAGCTAAATAATCTGAGCAGGCACAGCATGCTAGTGCAGACACGGGCCAGTAGACACAAGCCTTCAGAACAAGAAAGCATCGAATTAAACTGCATGCCAAACTTTTCAACAGCATTTACTACATTGTCAAAAGTCCCCTTTTCAGACTTACATGTTTTCAGGAACTCAATATAAAGAATTGCGGACCATCTACAGTGCAGTGCAGCTTATGTATTGATACATTGAGTGATATAATATTCACCTGCACATAATGATTTAAATAGTCTTAGTTAAAGACCATTTGAATCAAAAGTATACTGGCACATAGAATTTACTCGTTTTTTTAGTGTGCTTAAAGCTGCAATCATTTTTTTGTTTGGAAGTTTTCTAATAACAATGCACCAACTGACAGTGTGTGATGTGACAGGGATTGCTCGTAGTGATGAACCCACAAAGAATTATCACCCAACTCTTCTCAGCTCTATGGAGCATTTTAGTGAAACTCAGATCATTGTTTTGGTTTTAATGGCCCTCAACTCTATGGTTTAAACTGACTTGCTTGGAAGGTATTAAAAGTCAATTTTGTGATTACAGCTTCTTGTGCTGCTCCAATGTGGCAATGATAAACAAGCCTACATGATCCTTCTTGAATTCTAGCCTCATTAGCAGACCTTTCCTTGCAGTTATGAATGATTCTTGTTCACACTGAGCTTGTCATTTTAAACTAGCTTTAGAGTTAAGTCCCTACCGAACATTCTGTAGTTGTATGATGCTTCACTTCCCAGCTTAGTAGGACAACAGAGCAATTGTTAATTTTGTGTTGTCACCAATGAAAATTATTTTCATTTCATAATATCTATTCCATATTCATTTTACGGCTCCATATGTTAAGAATAAAAATACCCATACATTTCATAACATATTTGAATAATGTAAGCGGTCCCTGCTGCCTGCAGTTGCTTCACACATGACTTGTTGATGTTGCCTTGTTTATGCACTTTGTTTTGAAATGTGTTATTGTTTGTTGACACGATTTGATGTAGTCCTGCAATGTGTAAGTTGCTGCTTTTTTATTATTATTATTATTATTTCTTTATTTGAACAGGGACAGCGCACAATAAAACATTAATCCTGTTCATAACAAGGAGAGATGCATTACACCGGGTTTTAGCAAGTTGCTATTTTCCACCCGAAGACCCTGGGCAGGTAGACGGAACATACAATAAATTAGAAACAGTTACTAAATTCACACTTTTGACCCCATGTTGACTATGTGTCACTTGTAAAAGAGAATCTCAATGTGACTTCCTAGTTAAATGAAATTGACATACTGTATACAGTATATGATTCAGATATACAGGTGCAACTGTAAATAGTAGCAATACAAATTACACAAGCAGCCACCAAGATAACTTCTGATTTAGTCAAATTCTATATGCAAATGTCTGCTTGTTGTTCACGTGATGGAGATTACTGGAACATGTACAGATAATAGTTTCTCTTTGCCTTGCAAAGCAGTAAGAGAGTTGCCTGAAGCAAAAAAAATGTCATATATCAAGATTTGAATTTGCACTGGACCAAAAATGCCTCAGGCAAATTGAAGCTTGTGTTTTCCCAAACTCTCTATTCTATCTTTGTTTTTATGAACAACACAAGGGCCATTAGTGAGCCCGCCAGCTGTTGTAACATGGGATCAGTACAACCAGGAGTTATCATTAATTGATGTGACAGCTGGGAGTGGGTGTAAATGAGGGGGGTCCTGCCACAATCCCAAAGGAGACACACTGGCTGGCTCCACGCAGCTTGTTTCCTGCTATAACAATGAAGAGAATAACAGTGTGTATTTGAGAGGATTCCCTTGTGAGTACAACACAGGAGGACATACAAAGGTGAAAGTATAGGAAGCCTTTAAGATGGTATCCTTGTCCATTGACGGTTATCTTTGACTCATAAAGAGCTTTGTGAATAGAAGTGTGTAGGCTCATCATGTGATCTCAGGATGTTTGACTGCACATCAATGCAGTGTTGATGAGTATTATATATTGTCTGGATCCTGAGTGGCTTTCAATAATAAATTATAAATGAGTACCACTAATAAAGCAATCATTTACCTAATACCTAATAAAAATGTAAATAGTATGTTGTTAAGGGTTAGGGCTAACCCTTTCTTATCCATTTCCCCTGCAGCTCTGAGATCCACTGTTAAATGTTTAAAAACATCTTTTTACTGCTAATATTTTCACATGTTAGGATTCACACAATTATCGCACCTCAAATTTGTTCAGGAACTAATTTTTTTAATTTAATAAACTTTTTTCCACTCACATTACACACAGGTGCGCGCACACACATGCAGTGTAGAGGAGATGAGCGAAGGGGCTGCCACACATGCCACAGCGCCCAACGAGCAATGTTAGGGATTGGTGCCTTGCTCAAGGGCACCTCAGCAATGCCCAGGATGTGAACCAGCATTCTCCAACTGCCAGTCCACATTGTTATTTTATTGGTCCAAGTGGGACTTGAACCGGCGGACTGAGCTATTGCCGCCCCAACTACAGTATTTATCTATTGTAGTTCATTGGTTTCACAAGTATTCACATTCGCTCTAAGCTATTTAGCCAAACCTCACAGCTGCTTGTCACTCCCAGATCTGAGTAGTTGCATGTTTTAAGTAAAGCATGCACCAGTGTATTTGCCACCTTGGAGAGTCAGGTATGGGAACACCCCTTGAACAAACCCCACATTGAACAGCAACATAATCAGAAATGTATTAAGTGAGTTTATGATTACGATAACATTTGCTTATGGATATATTGGACAGCAGAGCTTGGTTGCCTGGTGTAGCATAGCATTTTTTCAATACAATTTAATTCCATTCAAAAGGAGCTCTATTGACATGTAAGTTTCAAAAACAATATTGCCAAAGCACCACAGCACAATTCGGACAGTACACAATAAAAGTGACGTGAAAATTTGAAAATATACGATGCTATGACAGGCAATCATGCAGCCCAAAATTATTATTTGCAAATGTAATCATAACAAACAAAAAAATCACAAATTTGAATGCAGTTCTGCATATGATTTGTCTCAGGTGTTGCTGTACACAGCTGTTCAAGATGGTGATGACGCCCTTACTCGTGCGCTACTCAGGCCAGGCAGTAATGCTGCTGTCTTTTTGTTTTGCTCATTACTGGAACATTAATCAAAGAGCATCTATCTGGTTATTCTGTATGATTAGCATTATTCACCTGTAGGCCAATCAGAATAAGGCATTCTTGTACTAAAAAAATACTGTCTGGTATCATCCATATATTCACTAAGACAATAAGCCCTTATGCATCACCAATTAATACCTCATGAATCGCACTGAATTTTTATTCAGTTAAACTTCTAATTGCAATTCACTTTACGGTACCATTTCCAACTAAACAGAATAAATGAGTGAAACATTATGTCCTGTGCACTGTGAACTATGAAGCTACCCTAGCTCAGTGACTGACTCGACTGATGTGCACTGTGAACTATGAAGCTAAAAGTGTCTCCCAGGGGAATGTGCACAGTACTGGAAACGACTCGTTGGGCACTGCAGTGTTGCTTAAACAGTCCGTTTGTTATCAAAGATGTGTGTCCACTGTACCTTTCTTTGTCATCTGAGCTTCCCGTGATCCAGGGGGAGCGTTGATGTCCCCCGTGCCCTGGAAGTAGATGTATTTCTTCACAGTGATGAGGTTGGGTGCAAACTTCCACACATCCTCTCGGTCATCGATTATGCAGACCATCGAGTCACCACAAGGGAAAAGATTCCTGTCATGAGAATTATGCAGAAGACACCAGTAAGACTGAGGAGCTTTTTGACAGATGTCCGAACTTTTACAGATAAAGACTTTAAGGACATTATTCAGGTTTCTTTGGCTTTGGTGACATTGCAGTGACAGATTGTGTGTTTAGCTATGAATAAAAATAAGGGACACATCAATTTCTTACATCATCCATCCAATTTTTCTTTATTTGCGAGGAGATGTCAAAGACAACCTTTCAAAGTGACACTGAGAGAGAATAATAGATCTCCTCTCTTTGTGTTCATCTGCAGTCACTGATGACATAGACGGATGATTACACAAGCTTAGAAAAGTAAAAAAACATAATGTCTGGATAGTTCACAGGTGCAGGGTCACCACAGACTAAACTGCCAACGATCGATCTAGTTGACATCTTTAGCAGAAGGCAATTCCCACCTAAGATTCCCCGTCTTGGAGAAAGGATCAATGCATTCATCTCGAGAAAGGATCCGATGAGAGAAAAGCTTCTTTTCAGGATCCAGAAAGCCTGAAAAAGGAAGAGAAAAGGGCAAATTGAAGAAAAAAAAAGAGATGCATATTTGAATGCTAAATCAGAAATCCCAAAGTACCTCTCTAAGGCTGCAGAAGGAATGTATGTAGTACAGTCTACTACAGCACATGCATTCAAATATGCGGTTTCATTACTACGCCACATTAAAGAAACTATTCACCTCGAAAGAAAAGAGCACTTTCTTCCATTTTAAAACATTTTCACTACTTTCTCTCCAGCATTTCTTCATTGAATCGAGCATTGAAAACTACACTTTCTCTGGCTTTCTTACTATGCCTGAAAAGAAATGAACAGTTTGATGAAAACGTAGACAAAAATAGAACAAGACAGCCTGGCCAGAGTCTCCTTTACCCACAACAGAAGACGTCAATAACTTGAGCGCAGCTCTGAAACCTGCCGACCTCCCTGAATCAGGGCCAGTAGTAAAATCCAATTCAAAATGCATTAAACATTCATCATATGGAGGCAGAACAGTGCTGGACAGGGGCTGCCGCTGCCATTATATACAGTATGATGAAAAATTGCAGCCTGCATACCAAAGAGACAGCTTATAAACACACTACCAACACTTCAATATAATCCAGCCTTGAATCATAAACTGAAATATTTTCATCAGTCTGCTCCCACAAATGCTGCAAAACTAAGCTGGGATTTGACGATTGTGTTGTAAAGCTGCACATTTAGCAGGAGAACGTCAAAAATGTTAATGTACAACATTAACTGGATTTACATGCATTTTAAAATGTAGCACCCCTGCTGCTTGCAAATGATACCAGGAGACAGGATCAGTGAACCAACGTAACATCAGCTGAACCCAGAACATGAGCGGACACTTCCCTCTTATGGACACAAACAGGCAGTACAACTTTCCCTAAATTCAAACTTGAAATGGACTGCATTCGACGGCATCTTAATTTTAATAAAACTGTGTGGGTTTGTGTAATCAGGGCCTATAATGTGGGAAACGTGCTGTAAAATGTAAAACAATGAGTCCATTACCGGCAATGGTGTGTGCGTAAAGGCGGCTCCCGAATGTGAAGACGTGTAACTCATAGAGTTTGGCGATTTTCTCCAGGAATTCCTTGCAGTGTGGGCGTAGTCGTGTGTGGAGCATTGGCTCTCCTCGCCCGAGCTGGAAGTGGAAAATGCCCTGGAGGAAACAACAAGAGTGTTAACTCAACAGTTAATGAGCAGATTTTGTCGTCAACATCTGCTCTAAAAAGTACGACTTTGAATGAGAGCTTTGGTTAAACAGAAGAAACTGTTCTGTACTTTTACGGAATTATGCCTAGATCTTTTTCTAATGATAAATGGAGTGACCCAGAGGGGAAATTACAGCATGTCCTTAACACATAGTCACTTCTACTGAAGCTTTGCAATTATACTGGCAGGCAGCCCTTTGATATAGCACAGAATAATAATTCTGAATCCATCCACCTCCTGTGTGCCGAAAACTCAGACAGCTCTATTATGCTCATCAGAAACCAAAAGGGATTATATTTATCATGAGTTGCCGTTCAAAGGTGGGGTGAAAAAGCCAACTGCCACAGCGAGAAGAAAGACGCAAACTGATAACACACACTTTCAGACAGTCATACTAGCAGCTTGTTACCAACATCAAGACTGCATGTTAGACTGGTATCAGGCTAACACAAGTACATACATTTAAACTCATTTCACCCACAGATTAAGATAAAGGTTTTCACTACTAGTAACACTTCAGGGCAACGATTGTATCGCGAACATGCATGTGGATGTAGGTGGTGTAATTTACATCTTAACGTTTATTTCACCCTATAGCACTCATTGACAGTCGCAATGTAGCAATGCACCAATATAATCAGTAGAGAAGACAGATGTAAACAGTCTTCCATGTCTTAAAATGCTTTCAATATTCAGCCTTACAAATATTTTAAGAGGAAAAAACTCTGCATTTGCAGTACATGTTGGGCTTACAATGAATATAAAAACAGTTGTTTCTTTGTTGAAACGACACCTCCAGGACGCACCCTTAGTTTCCTCTCAGACAGGTTTATTCATGTCAATATAAAACCTCAAATCTGTACAGCTTGATGTTAAGCATTTATTCTTGAAGCATAAAATCCAGTTTCAAGTGAGACACCAAATGTGTCTCTCCATCACAGTGATGACAGTAAAGAAGAGTGATTTGATGGGATAATACCTTATTAGACATACGCTGGCAGTGCTGTTCAGTGGTGTGGATCAGCGTCTGGTCCAGATCCACCATCAGGACCAGCTTTTTGTTCCGGTGGAGTCTCTGCTGGTCTTCTCTGCCCAGCTGTTCAGCTTGCTGTTGGAGCGAATAAAGATAACGAACAGACAGTCAGAAAAAGTGAGCAACAAACACCTTGTTTTACAATGAACACAGCGTTTTTTTACATAATTAGCTTTGATTTGTGTATTTATCACTAAAATGTCAATTATGGTTTTAAGCTTACATCTTTTGGTCCTTTTAAGCTATGTGATTAACAGTTTTCACCCCATTGTGTGTGCATGTGTATTCCTTGGGAGTGGGTATTCCTTGGGGTAACAGGCTTATAAAGTTGCATCTAACTGGATTGAATTTAACTTTTTTAAGGGAATAAGACACATCATACACATCCACCTTTGATATGGTAAAATATAGAATTTTATACATATTTTATACATATACATATATACACATATATACATATATATATATATATATATATATATAGATATATATATACAGATATATATATACATACATAT
>OMLP01013188.1:37190-48432 GCA_900302685.1 Spondyliosoma cantharus | reverse complement strand
AGTGCTTTTGTACAGTAAGGCCTTGGGTCATTGAAATCAAGTGTAAGAAACAGAAACAGACCATTCAGTGGCTTGTTGTGTATTTCATCAAGCACAAATGTGTACCTGATTAATCCCTCAATTACAGCGTACTAGGACTATATTACATCATGATATAATAAACGTTTTTAGCTTACATCTACTAGCTCCAGCATTCGGTTGTAGCCCATGGCTTCCAGGGTGACCCACAGGTCAGCAGGGTCTCCATCTTTCTCTGTGGCCTCCATCAGGTTCAGCTCCATGAAGCCCTGCCGCGTCAGCTGGTTCTTTCTCATATCAAAGTTCTCTGCACGCCCAACAAAACAAGTAATGAAAGCCACAGTTGAGCCTCCGTCTTACATTTTATTTCATCACAATTTTACCTAAAGTTTGAGAGTGCAGGGTAATAATGAGAATGATTACCTTTGCAGACAGCCCAGGCGTCCTTGTCACATTTCTCTCCACTGGTCCTCAGCTCAAAGAAATTGTACTCCTCCAGACTGAGCAGACCATTTCCATCCATGTCGATCACCTCAAAGATGTCAGACAGCACCTCCCTGTGGCACAGAGGGAGCAGCACAGAGAAATGTCACGCAGGACTGTCCAAATCTGATTTTCAATCATGCATCCATCCATCCATCCATCCATCCATCCATTCATTCATTCATTCATTCATTCATTCATTCATTCATTCATTCATTCATTCAACAGCTGTGGAATCTGGAGGAATCAGACGTTCCTCACAAATGTCTTTCAAATCACAGACTCAACTGTGTCTTTTACCAGGCTGAAAACCTGATGAAAGCAAGGCTTTAGACATTAAAACACAATCTCGAAGCTGCTAATCTTTTATGAACAAACTTTTTAACTTTCTATTCTACTGATGGGGGAATGAAGCAGGCAAATACATACATGTACATGCACACACTCACACTCACCTGAGCTCTGTGGTGAGGTCTAGTTCTCCAGTGTCCGTCCTGTAGACGAGCTCTACAGGTTTATTAGAAAGGCTCTTTTTGCTTCTTTTCTTTATTTTGCAGCCACTAGTGAAGGGAAGCAGGTAATAAGTCCCAGCATTCAATTCTCCTTTCCAGACATACTTCTGTAGGAACACAGGGTAACGAAGCATGTTAAAAACACTGAGCATATCCTGGAATGTAGTCAAATCAGGTTTAAGCTCTAGAGCATCAGAAATGGCTACCATCAGTGGTGGAACATGACTAACTATATTTACTCAAGTACTGTACTTGCTCGAGTGAATTTTTACACTTTACACTTTTTTTCAGAGGGAAATGTTGTACTCTTTACTTCACTGCATTTGTCTGGCAGCTTTAGTGGTTAGTTACTTTACAGATTTACCATTTCTTGAATTCTATGTCTAGTGAAAACCATGTACCTCCAAGTGTGGTTGTTTGGAAATCGTTTTTTTTTTTCTCTCTCTTACTTCTTAAGATAAATAAACTATTAAAACACCCTCTTGGATTAGCTGGGAAATGCATTGTCACAAAGCTGAAGACATGTTTTTTAGAGATAATATAGTATAGTATAGTTCTCACAGGACAGCAACGCTACAAACATATGATTATCTTATGAAACATGATGCACTGCAGTAGATTAAACTACCCTGCAGTATTTATATAAAAAAAAAATGAACCTTGAAATTCTACAGCAGCTTTTACTTTCTGATATTTCAAAAATTCTGCTGATTATACTTCAATACTTCTATATTACGTATAATATTGAATGCAGGCCTTTATGTTATTCCTACTTTTACCTTTTTAAGTAAATCACTGAATATGTCTTCTATTTAAAAACAGCATTCAAAGGCAAATATTTGACAGAAAAATGATTTTGGGGACTGATTCAAACTGAATATTAAGTGTTTTTGTACATTTACATCCCTCAACACACACAAACATACTTCTTTGTCTTTTGACTCAGTGAAACACACAAATGTTGAGTCTTCTTTGGTTTCACCAGCTGATGTCACAAAAAGTGTCGTGTCCACGGTCATCCATGAAGACGGCTTGTCTGACAAATAACACAGAGATAACACAAGATGACAGGCTTTTGAATAGATTACGATATAACACTTTGTTGAAAGAAATAAAAACTAAACTACATATTACATACAAAACTAACCAATACAAAAACCTTTGATATAACATATTTAATAAAAGATCCAATTAAATTTGAATAAATGCAGGTTTATGCAGTGTTTTCTCCAACCAAAAAAACTTTAGGAGATGCTTTTATCTTTGCCTCTACTAAAACACAGACATATAGGAGGGATCTTTCATGACCAACATCAATCCACTATCTGTTATTGCCTGCTCAAATTTTATGAACGGAACTGTACCCTCTTCAAAAATAAGCATACACTGAGCTGGGACACAATCTCGGACATTTGCTATTAAATCTGACCTGCTGCCACACAGTGTAAAATACAGTGCAGGGGCCAATATGGGAAGTCGGTTTCCAGTGTGGTCTTTTTGTTTGTGATTCACAATCTGAAAATGTCACAAAAAGCACCCTTTACAACTTCAGCTTTACCGTATTCCATTAAAAACAGTGGTGAAGACCGGGTGCAGAAAACAGGCTAGCAAGAATTTAAATGAATCCTGAGGTCTAAGTCTAAATTGAGAATCCTTTAGAGGGTGCTGTCCTGTTCCTAGCATATAATAACACCACTGTGGCCAATACAGTTATCACTTTGTAACCATTTTTGTTTATATATGGAGGGCCAGTACCTGGTCTGTGGCTGAGGCTGAGTGGTTGGATTGTTAGGTAGACGTTGGTCGTCTGGGGGATATGGAGCTGGTACTGCAGGGAGCCGATACTCCCATCATCCTCCAAGAAGAAACAGCCCTTCACATCACTATGATGCCACTCCTGGAACAATGGATTACATTCTGCATTCTCAGCAGTCCCACCACATTCATAAAAACTTAACAGTGTCACAAATAAAGCTGAAAAATAATGACGACTAATGATTCCAAAGCCTTAGCAGACCAAGCCCCAGTGCTTTCTATTTTAAGCCCTTTGAAGCATCGTATTCAGTCTATTATGTTATGTGTATCACAACATATTTTATTATGTGTGGTCTCTACAGATCCTGACACAACTCCAACAAACTCTTTTGCTGATCGACAACAAAATGCATTTATTCATTCAACAGAAACCAAAACTAATTTGCAGTTCCTATTAAAAGGGGGATTGATCTTGTGACGGGGGAAGAATATTTTGGCACGAAAAAGTGAATTAAGCAGTCAATCCTAACAGTGACGTTGCTCACTTGATTAACAGAAACTGCTGCGGTGATAATTACCACTCCAACCTCCGGGGGTACATATTCATTATTACACAATTTATGTCAGCTCAGCAGCACGTAAACACTTGTTATACTCATGTCGATCCAGAGGAGGGCAGAAGTGTGACACTGTGTTTCTGCTGAAGGCGAAGCGAATCTCCCTCCTGGACCTGATAGGACAAATTGGAGTCCATTTAACTTTGATAAATACAGCCTTTTCAATCTTGGGCCGGCGGTCATTCAAAACTATCAAGAGGCTACTTGGGCAGTATTTATGAATCCTAATATTTCTCTCATTTTGAAATCCTGTTGTTCCTTTTTCTGGCAGCACAACCGAAATGAGGTAATAATTTGAAATTGAACAGGAACATCAAAACAAGGAAGTTTTCCTTCCACTCACTGGAGACACATTAAATGAAAACACAGTTGGTGTGGACACACAGTAAGAGGACACTGAAGGGCCAGGCGCGTCTGGAATAGGCTATATATCCTTTTAGTGGACAAATAAATCACCAAGTTAAACAAAGAAAGTCCCATAAAGACGGAGCATGTCACTCCTGCAGAGAAAAGCCATTTTCTCAAAGTATTTATCTTGGGCTGTGAGAGGCATAAAAGATCAAACCATAACACTTCAGTGGTTTGTCCAGACAATATTAAATGAGGGAAATGGCCATGGGCACCCATCCACTGCTTAAAGACATCAGAATTAATGCCCCCATAGAGAGAGGGTCAGCCTGCAGACTAATACAGGCGCTGTCATCTGCTCCGGCCACAGGGCTGATTTACTGCTACTGGGAGAGGGTCGCAGGACACCAAACCAGCCACAAACACAATCACACACAAACACAAACACACACACACACACACACACACTTTAACCATTTACCTTATTTTATGATTCTTATAATTAAAACCAACACATACAAAACTAATCCTGAGAATAAAAAATATTCCTCATTGGTTATGTCTGTATTCATGATGACACATTTGCTTCCCCCAAGAAACACACACACGCACACATACACACATTCAGCCCTCTACAAAAACACAGCCTACCCTCCACCACCTCCCAATTATCAGCCTGTGGCAATATAGCAGCCAATAAAGCGAGCAGAACTTCCCTCAGAGGTAATCTCTGGACACACATTCTTTCACCTCCATGATGTCTGGCCCTTTCCAATCTCAACACACTGCTCGGACCTGAGAGATGGAGCAGGGGGCTCTTACTTTTATTTTTTTATTTTTTTTTGCTGTAAAGCAAACCAGCCAAGGTTAAGCCAAAAAGAGTGAAAACAAAGAGCGCGGGATCAATACAGTGTATATCTATCCACCCTGGGCTAAATTCGCCCATCAAAAACACTGGGCAACAGCGACAGTGGGAGAGCAGCGGGGCTGAAAGGTCCTGGCTATCATGGAGCCTCTCACTCGAGCCCCCACCGTGACTTTTCCAGGTTCTTGTCAGAGATGGTGATATTTCAGAATCATAACTTCGCATGTTGGTTTATAAAGGATGATAAACATAAATTGTTAATTCAACTAAACCCTCAATCAATTGATTGGAAAATTGCAACAATGAAGAAAAGGTCATTATGACTATAGTGATGGTTACCTGTAAGCCCGAGGGCTCTTGTACTTTGCTGGCCTTGGTGCTGCTCGACGTCATAGTGATTGGGTTGGACAGGGAAGACCGTCTGCTGCGAGCAGAAGAAGGACGAGAGGATGATCGGCTGTCTGAGACAAATCAGAGAAAAATGTAAAAAAAAAATAATAATAATAAAACAACACACATGCTAAAACAATACATAAAAGTTTTTTAATGAATAAATCAAGTTGGCATCTCTTTATATTAAGTTACACATCTATATCAGTTGTTTAGGAGAATGGCGCAACTTTGTTTTACTGTGAGGCTCCAAAAATGCAGACTACAAATCTTTACCTGACTTATAATCAGCATAGCGGTGAGTAGACAATGACAAAATGTTCAATTATTCATGATCATTATTCATGTACAACAACTTGCTTACTATCATTAAGCAGTATTTAGGAGGTTATTGAGGGAAAAGTCTTTGAATGGCGCAGCATTTGAAGAATACGGTAATGCAGAACGTGGGATTAATAGGTGCTTTATAATGACTACTAACGTGCCTGCTAATACGCAACTGGTTGATGGTTAGTATGTGTACCCTAATATAAAGTGTTACCATCGAGTCATAATATTGCTGCAACAGAACAGAAAGCTCAATCGACTGACTGACAGATTAAGTGCAGCCCTCCCCTCTCCAAACAGCAAACACACTTTGAAAAGAGAGATGAGGTGCACAACATAATTGACACTGCAATCTGTCTTCTCAGTAAGTCCATTCCAGAGTTCCAATGAAGACAGCTATTGTGCATTTGGGTTCTGAAAAAGTGTGATCTCAAGTTAAACTCGCTTTTAATTAATTACGGCGGCCTTTTAAATCACAAATGGCATAACAGCGCCCTCTCAAATCCATTATTTCGCACAACTTTTTTTTTCCCCCTGAACACTAATTGAAGCCTGAAAATATCAATTCACTAATGAGGGCTCTGATTGGTTCCAAGTCCAGGAAATCAAGCTGTGAAGTAATGCGATGGGCTTACAAGCAAATTACCGTAGCAGAGAAATAAATAGACCCACTGTCAAGGTACGTGTCATGGATCTATTTTGTATCGATGGCGGTATTTTAATCTAGACGACTAAGTGGTAGCTGTAGTGTGAAAGTGGACAAAGATGCAGTGAAACATGGCCTAAACAAAAGCTTCAATGCGAGTTTATACTGAATGTGAGTTTATAGCAAGTGTTGCTCCAGCACAAAAACTGCAAGAGTTGAACAAAATAGACCAATTATCAGAGAGACAGCGTGGCAGTTCATCAATTTTCCTAACTGTTTGCCAAAACATGTTAGTCACAAAACACCTGATGCATAATAAATCAGTATCTCATCAATTATTTGTAAAATAATTAGCAAAAATTGCCCATGTCCCATACAGTTCTAACAAATTTCTCAGGGTAGGGTTTATTTCTCAGGGTTTAAATTGACAAATGTGGGACCAAATGAGCAGTCAAAACTGTTTTTGAGCTCCAACAATAACCCATTCAACACGTGTGCTCACATCTCATCTCGTGCCAGAGTCTTGTTAAAATGTAGCGGGTATAAATCAATACGTGGGAGAGGCACAATAATGTGATAATCCAGACAACTATGTGGGAGCTCATTTGTTTTTGCAGTGGTGGTCGAGCGGACCCTCCTCCCGACCACCGTCTAATCCCTCATCAGCTCCCCAGTGAGAAGTGGTGGAATCCTCCAAATCAATAACATGAACATGGACTGACCACTTAAATCAACCCCATCTATCTTCCCACTGTGGGCCTGTCCCTTGCTCGCTCATCCAGGATCTGTGTTCTTCTCTTTCCTCAAAAAGCAGGTTTGAAAGTGCGAAAAATCTAATTTTCTTTACATCCTCCTTCAACTAGGTGAAGGTGCTGTCTTTTACGGAAAAAAAAAACTCTGTGGTTCATTATCCGTGGTTGCAGACGGGTGAAGCTCGACTTGATGCCAGTCCCTGTTTGCTTAAGCTGTGAAAACATAGTTTTGGCAAGAGCTCTAACTCAGCAGCCATGGTTCGAAAGGCAGCATATTTCATCAGAGCAGATGGAGCTTTTGTCAATCTCTTAATGGCAGAAATGATTACCCAAATCACAACACTTTACAGTCTCCTCCCTCCAAACAAGCTGCCCTAATTGTGCGGCTATTATGATGTATGGCCTGTCTTAATGAGGCGATTTGTCACTGGGGGAGTGAAAAATCGATCAATAACAGAGCTATTATTTATTCATCAAAACTAATCGGTGAGGCGTATAGGGGCAAGCAGTGTGTACCGGTGTGCAACTATAAATTGGAATCAGAAGTATACTTGGTGTGCAGCCTCCATTGGCTGCTACTTTGGATCTGTAGATTCACAGATTTCACAGACTGACAATATGTTTAGGAGTCGCACACCAGGAAGATATGAGCATGTTCAAGCAAAAATAAGGTCCTCTCTGTCCTCTCCTTCTCTTGTTTTTTTCTTTTTAATGTTTGTTAATACATACATCAGACGTCGATGTTTAAATCAGACTCCATCAAATCTGGTAAGACGTTACATATAAACATGTTTCAATCTTAGGTTTTATGTGAAAGTCTTTCCGATGCAGGAAATGTACCGTTGACTCAGAAAAATAAGAGAGAAAAGAAATCCACATTTACCCTTACGGAATTGCTATTCGTGTTTTAAACTTCCAATGAATATGTATAACGAGAAAACAGAACATGCATTACATGCTTGACTGTTATATTGGCTCTGTTGTATGTTAGATTCTTCTCGGATGTCACATGTTTTACCTTTCTTGAGTGTCGTATCTGAGTCTGTCCTTGGTGTTTCCGGAGGCTGAGGCAGAGTCACTGCCGCTTGCGATGCTGCTGCTGCTGATGATGACACGGAGCTCTTTGGAGGGCTGTATGACTGACTGCCAAAGTTCTGTCTCTTCAGCTTGGCATTAGCCTCAAGCCTCTCCAAAAGAGCCATCTGACACTGCTCCACTGTAGACACAAGCAATCTGCAGAACTGACAGCGACAGGAAACCAGTAGTAAGACGCTGATACATGAGGATGTTCTGGGGGAAGATAAGGGGTCAGAAATGCTTATATCTTGGATGGAGGTAACGATATGACAAGAAATAAGGACTTCTTTTTTTTTTTTGCCATTTGCATCACTGACTCTCTGCATTTTATGTGAATTTTATTCAACTTTAAAGACAAATGAAAGAAGTCACTTCATACTTGTCTTAACTTACTTCTGCATAGTCCAGTTTCCCATCTTTGTTGACGTCAAGTAATGAGAAAATAGCATTCACCTCTTCAGTGGTCATTTTCTCTCCACTCTGGAAGATTCAACACATTTTTTAATTATGAAAACAACTTGAACAACAGCCAATCTGTGATTTTTAATCATTTTACATTTAGGCAGTCTACATCTGAAATACAACATTTGTTGAGTTACAGTAGTTCAATTGTCTGAATACCAAAACATGAACCTAAAACAGTAAGTTGACAGTTGATCTGTCAATACAAAATCCTTTAGGCAACTCACACTGGTGAGGGCCTTCTCCAGTTCACTGTGTGAGATGTAGCCGTCTCCGTTCACATCCATCTTTTTGAAGGCTCTCAACAGCTCGGACTCCTCAGTCTTCTTCTCACACTTGAGAATCTCACAGAAGTCGTCAAAGTTCAGTTTGGATGTTGTCGAGGTCCAGTATTTACCGAGAGTTGCATGGGATGGATTTCTACCAGCCTGCTGGAGAGCTAAATGGGAAAGAACACTGAGTCTACAAGCAGCAACAGGTGATGACAGCAAATATGGCAAGACTGTTTGTTTTTCTCCTCTAATGGCTGTTCTGACATACCTTTTGAATTTCAGGTACATGTTTTGAAACATGTAACATCCTCTATTATTTCCCCTCAAGTAGGTTCAGAGGTCAAGAGGCAAGATTCTATGTTTTTATTCTGTGAAATAGAAATGTTGTAAATGTCTGTGATTCACTATATCACATTTTATATTTTGGGAACTCTGGAATCACCACTAGATGTTCTCAGGGACTGATCAATGTACACCGTAGATGCACAGCATAGTTTTCTGAATAACCACCAGCAGGTAATAGACGTTTTTGAGTTTAAAGGGAATAGATTTGCAGCGATTTGTTTCCAGATGAAATTATCTCCAAAGGTAACAATAGGTGTTATAGAAATAACATGGAAATTAAATCTATAGAAAATTGCGATTTCCTTTGAATGGGAAATAGCACATAAAATTGTCTAATGAGCAAACGATTTAGCTTAGTTAATAGTTTGACATTAGCTTACCACGACATAGCTGCTGTTTCGAAGCGATATTCGTCAAACTAGATCTGAACACAGCTAAGTATGCGGCTCTGCAGTGCATGTAGAAAGCCTCCTCTTCATCAGAAGGACGGGGTGACTCTTGAAAAGACATCTTTGGAAGAAGATATCGACCTGGTTACCGTTAGCTAGCACTCCCCAGCTAAGAAACCAGGCGACGGCCAATACAGCAGCTAAATCAGACTAAATGATGTTCTTTTTACTTTTTCGTGATACTTTACAATCACCCGAACGCATGCCACTGGGCATTTTATTTAATAAAATTCGCGTTAGCGATGACACTGAAACACCGTCGCTATCGGCTGTCTGTTGCTAGGTAAACAAAAACCCATCGGTGTTCACCTAAAACGACACTGAAGAAACAAACCTTAACCTTTCCCGTTGCTTAAAAACTAATGTGATGCTGTATTGGACCCCTCTGTGTAATATAGATAATGTTAATGTTTAAATATAGATAAGGGTTTGGTTTTCTAATTAGACTGATGCGTGGTTAGAGTCGTTTTCGTAATAAGAGGACGCGGAACCTTGTAAAGGCCAGCCTATGTTTTACACGAACTGTTGTGAGTGTAGCAAAGGCGGCAGTTTCATAAATTTGCGACAAACTTCTGCTAAAACAGTTTTTAAAATGCCGTGAGTATTGTCCACTGTATCGGTTTTTGTCGCAGTGATTTCTAAATTCAACCGCATGGTAACTAATAAGACTTTAAGTCAGAAATATTTAATGTAATGCACCATTCGCGCAGTAAAGTATATAATAATCACAAGTGACAGCTAACAGTGTATAGCTAGTTTGTGTCCGAATTAAGCTAACAGTGTGGTTAATTATGAGGGATTGTGTGGCCTTTTCCGTATGTCCAACAACCGTTGGAGTGTCACTACTATTTTTCCCATAGAAGTAATGTGTTTTGCTGTAGTTTATCGTACTATTAAGGCATACTGAAGATTCAAGTAACCAGTAATTAACGTTAGTGTTATTTCAACAGTGTGAGAAGAGTTCTGCACATGGACAATGCCCATGATGTAAGTAGATAAATGATTGTTATACCAGGTGTACCTGGCATTATTTTTAGTTTACTGATCTCCCATAGCTGATATACTGCTGTCTCATTTCTGTATCAAATCATGTTTTTAAAGTATAACATTTAGGCTGCCGGTTTTGATGGCATGTTTTAATTAAAATTGGTCTTTTCTCTATCCTAAACAGCACCCAGCCTCCAAAATACCAGTACCTGCAAGAAACCACGCACCTTTGACTGGGACTGCCTGCTCCCAAGCAGGTTTGCTGACAAATGTCTTTGCAGATCTCGTCTCAGGCATGTCAGTGTCTGTGACAAAAGCTATCCTAAAAACGATGAAGCATTAGCTAAATTACACATAGGAGCAGATCAAATGAATTTAGGCCATGTGCATGCTTGTGTAAAATTGTCCTTCCAAGAATGGCTCTGACATACTGGTCATTGTCTCGTGTCTAATGTCCGCATAGTCCATTCAGTCATGTTTCGACTGGTTGTATGAAAAAAACAAAAACCTGTGTGTCTTGCACACATGCGCAACCTCTGAAATCGGTTTCATGTGCTTTGATAACAACTTGTGAAGACCAGTCCTAACAAGTCAGCTGCAGTTGAAATGGGGCTTTTGACTAGAATGTCAGAGGTTATCTGGGCATCAAATGACTGAAGTTTTGACCTACAGAATGTGTGACTATGAAGCACAGTGTTGCTTTCAGTCACCTTATTCTGTGTAATTGACAATTTCAAAAACTAAATTTAAAGATGTGATTGTGTGTAGTTTTCCCCTTATGATCTTCTGATATTGAAATTGCTACAAAATTGTACCACCAAATAACTTACCTCAACCCACAAGCTCCCCTTTCTGTCCACCCTTGGAAAAGATGCAATTCCACTTTAAATTATTGAGCTGGGGTTGTTGTTCTTAATGAATTCTTTAGGACTATTTA
>OMLP01013188.1:19821-37170 GCA_900302685.1 Spondyliosoma cantharus | reverse complement strand
ATTTAAATTATTGCTGAACTTTTAAGTTCAGTCATACTGTTATTATTGTAATCAACAGGCAAGACCAAAGTGGCAAGACATGAACAAGAGGTCCCAGAGACAGAATTGGAAAAGTGAGTATTTTGGTCACAGCTTTTGCTTTTCCCATATTTTAGACTATTATTTTTGTTAATAACTTATATTTTAGGCTGTAAATTAAGTTTATTCACTGCTAACTGTCAATACAAAAAGAGCAAAACTAGAGCAGAGAGTTAAAGGGTTACAGAGAACTCCCTTTTATGAGTTGCTATATTTCAATTGGCACACTTTCCTGATGGTCATAATGACATATCAGACTTTAATGACAGGAGACACGGAATGACGGAGATCCATCACTGGCCAAATTATCAGTGATTTACATAGCACTAAAAATAGTTGTATAAGAGTCACTTAACACAAGAACCATTTCCTTAGTCAAGGCAGACATTTGGTGTCTGGCCCATCCATCAAGACAAGCATTAGTTTTTAATTTTATAGTGCTGTCACTAATACGTTACATGAGCTCAGTTTACAGTACATTCATAACACTCACTTGGTTATGTCATATTAGGGTCATTTGGGGTAGAGCAGTGTTTTAATTCATTGTGAAAATAAATGTAATAGGACTAGTATTTGGAGGAAAATTGTAAAACCCCAAATGGCCAGACTAAAACAGTCACACTTCCAAAGCAGTAAAGTTAAAGAAAAAGTACAACAAAAATTAACAATCAAATTAGTACATAATAGATACAATTAATAACTGGTTAATAACAGTGATACTAGAGAATCAATAATTTAGCTATAGACATTTTTTCAGATCATAGACAGTTACTATTTAGAAAGGATTAGTTTTCGTTGTACTGGGCTGTATCTTATTATACATAAGGTTTTAAATATAAAATATCCCCTTTGGACTCTTTCAGGCTCCACTAGTTACCTACTTTCAACCCTCTAGCTATTTTATGTCTATTTATTTTACACAGTAAAACAAAGCAGCAGAGTCAAAACAACAAATGAAAAGAAGCAAATAGTGCAGGTGAGGAAAACTCCTAGAGCCTTATAGAAACAATCTTACTTCAGTATGCATTATAAGCAAATACAAAAGTCATGTAAGCCACAAAAATACGCAAAGATGCAACCATAGGATCAAAAAACAAGCATAAAGTAGGCAACATAAAAAAAATAAATAAATAATGGAATGATGTCATGAGGGTGCGTGTGCTTCATGCACGGTGCCAACCTATAGCCACAAGCGTGGCATGTGCTCGGAAGTATAGTTTGTTTAATTAACTCCTTAAGAAAGGGCAAGAGCGAGAGAAATGTCAATTATCCAGTCCAGTTTGGTTCATCAGCTACTAGTGATCAATACATAAAATTAGTTTATATAAATAGGTACATGTAGGCATTTAAGATACATCTTTAAGGTATTAATATTTACAGCCAATAACATCAGTTCAACATGGTGTCTGCAGGTCCTTGAAATGTCTTAATTTCAATTTTATAAATTGAATTTTATTAATTCAATATTTTAATTAATATTTTATAAACTGTCAATTTATTTTGTCAAAATGAGTTGAGCTCATATGCCAGAATGTTTACATTTCTGATGCAAATCATAGAACCTACCACTGAACCTCATACTGTCTTTTTATTTTGTACTTGCACTTACCTGTTTACCTGACCTCTGCACAGGACCAGTATAGTACATGTATACTATTAACCTTTGTACTTAAGTGCAATGCAATGCCATAAAAAAATATTTGTTTTAAATTTTGTTAAAAGATATCTTTAAGATATCAATAAAAAGCATTAATTTGAGTGTCTGATAGATACCTATAGACACACTGTTCAAATGATTACTATATGAAGACGACTGGACATGTTGTAGTACTGTTCTTATCTCACTCTCTCTTGCTTTGAGCAGATTGGACTCCTTGCGATCTAAACTGGAACAATCAGTGGATGCATTCATCAAGGCCAGGAAAGAGCTGGAGGAAATCTTTGTGAGAAGGACTTTTTCTTTGGTCTTAAATCTCTACAATAGGCGGAAATATGTCTGGCTCCATCATATCTGGAGATTGAGAGATGATGGTTTTTATTACATACTGAATATTCACTTCTGACATGGCTTTTCCTTTCCGACTGGGGCTGTGATTTTCTTTTTTTCTTTTTTCTTTGTTCTTTCATTTCTAATAGTGTGAGCTGTCTTTTCTCACCAGTTCCTGCATGTTACTGGGTTTTTATGGTTTTCCTTTGATCTCCTTGAGTCTGTATTTTAATCAGTCAGCAGAGGGCAGCAGTGAACAAGGACGGTTACTCACTGGATCTTCTACTGACCTGAAGACTGAGCTAAAGAGACACAGGGAGCTGAGTAAGTCCAACAAAACCCTGTCAAATATGACTGCCATAGTCAGTCAGATAAACTGAGGTTGAATCTGGATGTAAAATACACAAAGCAAGTTGCTATTTTTGTTCTGTTTTAAAGTAACTGTGATGGTTTGTATTTTTCAGCATCCAGAGTGGAGTTATCTTTGAAAGAAAATAAGGACCTCAAGCATCTCAGTCAAGGTAATGTATCTGCTAATACATGCAATAAACTTAACACCATGTGAGAGTAAACAATCTTTTATTGTTTAACATTCATGTGCTGTTATGCTTTCATGCCATCAAGACAAACACACCTACTTCACATTACTGGGATATTATCACATTGATCACTGAGAGGCTTTATGGCAACGTGCTGCTAGCTAGAGCTGAGTGCTGAACGATATCAAAAGCTGACATGTTTAAAGACAGTACAGTACAGTGCAGTAATTCAACACCTATTTTCTAAAAGGCAGCATGGTCAATTCAACAACTTGAATGTTTTGGAATTTTTATATGGACATCCAGCCTTAAGTTACGTCCAGGATATGAGGCCAATGTTTCAACATTCGCTTGTATCAAGACAAGCTTGTATTTGCTCACATAATTTTTCAATGACATCCTCCAGTTGTGATTGTGACCATATCCTGTTGTCTCCCAATTGTTTATTTCAAGATGAGCAGACAAATAAATGTAGTCACAAGGCTGAGTCATTCCAAAAGACGTCCCCATCTGCTACTATGTCACTTCTATTTGCTTAGTCCTTCATCTTCTTTGCTATGTAACATTAACAGCATCAATGGATGCTTGTTTCAGTTGTTCAGACAAAGTGTGCTCTGCGACCTTTAGAGAAAAACAACATTTTGTTATGGCTACACAAACAAGTCAGTAGATTTCCTCGGGAAAGAATTAATTTGATTACTTTAGGCACATATAATGCCTGCAGCAGAGCAATTCTTGTGATCGAATCATACAATGGGGACTTGTGTAAAATTAATAGGGGGTATTGTCAGTAGGCGAGCTTGTTTTCCGATAAGGTTGTTAGAAATTATTTTAATTAGTTCCAGTAAGGGAGCTGAACATACACGATGCATTGTGGATCCACACCACAGGAATGTCACATTTTTATCACATGGTGGATCCGTGAAATTTATCAGTTTTGCATAAGCCTCCTTACAACAACAGACTTCACAATGTCAAGGCAGATAGCTCTGGGAGAGAATTGGCCCTCTATGTGCATTGAGACACACATTTTAAGTAAACAAACTGTTATTCAAAGCTGCTGAGGAGTTCTGGCCTATATCTGCCGGGACCGTGGAATCCAGACAGCTGATCTTGATGGTATCTTGAAGCATGATTCTGCTCTAGTGTTAAATGTTTGTTTAGATTCGCTGCTAAGGCCTTGAGGAGGGGGAGTGAAAGAAACTCTTTGGAGAGTTTGAGTGCTTTATGAGGACATACGATTATTCACAGTATGGGCTTCTTGTTCTCTTATCTTGACATCATCGGTGAGAATCATACATTTATGTTCAATATTATGTGTGAAAGTTAGGAAACAAAAGAGTTTATCGAACCCGACAAAATGTAGCATGTGTATCACCATATATCTAGATTAAAAAGTATGATTGTATTTTAAAGTGCATATCTATATACTTCATTGAAGCACTACTATATACATACTGAATATGGATTTGACTAATTTCTCCAGCACATCAAATGTTTTCTTGAGGTGTGTAACGTTGATTGATTTATAGATCATTGCAATTAACTGTGTTCCACTCATAGACTCCACACTCAATAGATCCAGAGTCATTTTTTAAAATTGGATTGTCTTAGCCTGACTACACTTTACAGGAAAATCTCTGATGGAGGACAGCCAACTTAAAGTGAGTGGTCGTTAGTTCATTCACCTAATTTAAGAACATTGCAGAGCGGCTAAAGGCATTTTGTGTGTGAGCACAACTCTTCAACCTGAAGTCTTTACAAAACTCCACTGGGTCATCTCAGGATGTTTTAGTGGCTGCAACGTGATTTCAAGTGACCAGACAGCGATGCCATTACCTGAGAAATGCACCTGAGCCACGCTAAGACTGATAACAGGTCACAGTGTTTAAGAAGATGAAGTAACCACATTCAAAGTCAAATGCATGCATACTAGTATTTCTGCTGTAAAAGTGCAGCCAGTCAGCCAGTCCAGTTAGAATTGCTCACCTGGCACATATGCAGAAAAAGATTTCTAGCCTCTTGGTTTACTTCCCGGTTTTCGTGGGCCACTGAATATGTGTGGCAGCGTTTCTCTCTTTAAGTGTTACAAATATGAAACCTCCATGGATCAAAAATGGATAAAACCAAGAGTCATAATTGACATTGTCTGCAGTTTGAGGTGTCCTGTCAAGAGTCTCACAGATTCCTTTTTTGTTTGTTTGTTTTATGTGAAAAATGTTCCGCTGCAATACCACGAGTGGCCACAGGGCAAAAACCCTCTCGATTGGGGATGCAAAAGTGCAGACAATAGTAGCATCTGGCTGTAGCAAATATACAGACTGTTCATTACAGTATAATGGATAATGGTAAATTGTAAAATGTAGTGTAACAGTGACACAAGTAACAATCGGCAAACTGACAAGTACACAGAAATATCCGTCTTAAGCTACTGGTCATTAGCTACATCGCATTCAAGTGCAAGTGTGTTAAAGTTAACCAGGGTACGTGATAATACTTGCGCATTAAACTTTTCATTTGTAAAAGGGGAAAAAATGTTATTCCATCTTTCTTTACATGGGTCTAGATTTATGCACTGAAGATTTTGGAGTCCTGCATATTGTCTCCACTTAAAAGTATGGTAAAACTTGTATGGCAGCCATTACACACAAGGCAGAGTCCATTCTGCATGTAAGAACTGTAAACCCTCTGTCTCCCCTCTCTCCAGCATGTCCAAGCCAATCCTCCAATCCCACTTGTCTTCCTGTTTCTTCTTCCCTACCAATATCCCCCCTTTTTTCCTGCCATGTCATTCCCTTTTTCCGCCTTACCCTGTCATAGTTGAAACTACGTCTTTTCTCAGAGTGAGAGTGCAGTGTTGAGAAGCGCTTACGACCGTCCTTTAAGGTTAACAAAAGTTTCAGTAAGCATTCTAAAGAAGTCGCTCTCGGTGAGCAATCAGGCTTGGGGCAAGCATAAATCCTGTGGGTATAGTCACGGCATTACAAATACCCGCAGCGTCTGTATGTGCTGATGACTACAAAATTGAAAAAGAAAGGCCCTAATAATTCTGAGGCAAGTTTCCCTCAGCAGTAGGTATTGATTATTTGTGTGTGGTGAGAGATTTGGAAAATTCAATTAAAGGAGTTGTGCAAAGGATTCATAAATTCAGCCCCTCCAACCCATATCGAGACATGGTTATGTTCTAAATCAATGCTGCGCTTCACAATATATTTTCTTAGGAACATAAAAATAAATAACATTTAAACAGTTCTGCTTACTACAGAAACAAATTTTATTTTCTCCGAAGCTTTTAAGCAAGAGTCAAGTACTGACTTGTACGCATCTTCAGGATGGTAACATATTTTTATTGCAGTTTTTCCCATAAGAAAATCCTATATAATATGAATTTTGAGATGACAAAATGAGGGGAAAGGGGACGGCTCAGCAGTGTAAAAATTGATCAGGCCATAGATGGGGCCACGTTGGGGAAGATTTGTATGTCAGCAGTAATGGGCTGTATTAAAAAGAAGATTCCTTAAGATGTCATAAAAGTGATGGGGCTGTGTCGCAGGTCGTGGGCCGCCGGCCCAGGCTGCTCCCAGACTCTGGCACATCAATCCTAGGCAGACCTCACGGAGAGATGCCACCTGCCCATCGGGAGTTTTATGCTTTCTGATTGAAAACACGGTTGCAATTAAAGGGGGGAGTTGTATATTAGGCTGTTTTGGTCCAAGTTGAAGCCTTCGATCGACAACGTGGGTTGCAGAGTATGCAATCTTTGCAGGCGTGATTTCTGATTTAGTGAATGTCTCTGGATTTCATCTTAGGATGCAAAAAATCGACTTCCATGTTTCTTTGAAAGATTAACAATGCAAGAAAATCAGTGTTTTTCAAAAGAAAATATAGCTGAAGGTTGAATGAAAACCCTAATTGGCATCATCATAAGATGAGATTTTATGATTATAGTTGACTTTTTATATTTACATTCTTCCTTCAGCTACATATTTGTTCAGACTATTTTGTCTATGCATTTGTTTTTTCTGTCTCTATGGAGAAGTGCACATCAATGTATTATTAACTACTGATTTATGCATTTATATACATGACTTCAGAAGTGAGAGAATTTCAACGAGTGCAATGGGAAATACTTGGATCAGTGACGTTAGTCCAATATCCATTAAGTGAATTACGTCAGTATCTGCAGGAGATATGATCAGATTGGATCTCCCCAACAATTTGTGTTGTTGTCTTGAGCATCACCCAGATTATTGAACAGAAGGCTTTTTTTTTCATTCATCTATAAAGGCTTGAATTAAGCTTTCATCATCTCTCTTTTTAGGAAATGTGAAGACGGGCAGCTCCTACGAGTTTCTGAAATCCATTATAGGCTAAGGTACAATAATCTGCTTTAACTCTAATTGTATAAAGTGAAATGAATTACCAATTGTAGTTCATGACTGACAGAAATTCCATTGCCATACATCTTGCTTTATTACCAGATAGTTTTGGTTTATGGAAAATATGCCTCCTGTTAACTCTTCTTTGTGAACATTCAATCTTGACAGTGACTGTGGTGTGTGTAATATCACGGGGTGCCAGTGGGGTTACAATCATGTTTTCCTCTCCCATATTCCCCAGGTTTTTGTTAGCGAGGCATCTCGGCTGTTGACAGCTAATGGAATTGCTCTTCACCTCCTGTGCGTATGATCCCGCGGAGATAAGGAAGGAGATGAATGTGGAATCTGCGCTGTCAGTTGTGAGGCTGAGATGTCCTGGAAGCCGTCATTCATTTGCAGGAGAAGTGTCTGAAACGGTGGGAGCGAATCCTCTGACATGTTAGACTCTGTCTACCCACGGAGCCTCTGCCTGGCAGCTGACAAATGTTGATTCTACATTAACCACAATGCTGCAACGTTGTGCAAATAATGTTCTTTCAGATGGCAACCCTCATCCCCTTTATGGCTAAAACTATGCAATCCTCCCCACCTGTGTAGTTTAACACCTTTGAAAAGTAAAGGTGGGGGGGCGGTGGCAAACTGTCTTACACAACACAGTAGTCTCTTTATTTGGCAGTGCCTGGGAAGGCCGAGGCCTCTCACTGCCCGAGTCGACCTAAGCAACAGCTGGTGTTCACAGCAACATTTCCTATTTCTGCCTAAGGTGGATCGTGTAACTCTCACTTTATCACCCTTAGAGGCCACGTGAAGGACAAAGCCAGCAAGCCCATAAACAAAACTAATGTTTTGATACAAGTCCCTTTGGAGATTGATAGAAGGGTCCATGGTGCTTTTAATGGTCCCCTTACAACCCCTGATGCATCAGATAATCTCTTACCCATTCCAACGCTTTTCACTGTGGGATCTAAAACTGATCTGGGGTCCCGCAGGGACATTTTCTTTATCTCCCATTAGCACAGACTTTTAGCTTTGAGTGTACAGTATCTACTTAACAGAGCCTGCCACTAGTCTGAACTTCAAAACCACAGAAACTGGGGATTTGCATCCTCGATAACTAGTCAGAGACTAGACGGTGACAGGAGCCTTATTTTCACTGTGGCTTGAAATTGAAAAAGGCTCACTGTCTGGTGTGTAATTATTTAATTTTATTTAACATTTTTTTAAATGCCAGAAGCAGACTGATATTGTTGAATGTGACATTTATAAGTGAGTTTTAAATTGCAAATCGGTTACACCCAAACAATGTAAATGCAGCCGGACGTATACTTTGTGACTTTATAACTGTTATGTGACTGGGAGTGCAATACCAAATACTTTGTTTAGATCATTTATTGTAGGTCTTTCTAAATTGATGTCTAACAAATGTAGTTTCCTAACTAAAACTAATGCTTATTTTCCTTAGCATTTAATCTTTTGATAATTTTTTTCGATTAAAGGTCCAGTGTATAAGATTTAGGGCAGAAATGGAATATAGTATTTATAAAATGCTTCATTAGTGTATTCTCACCTGGTAATATTAATCTGTGTTAAAGAAAAATGTTTTTCTTTACCTTTAAAATTAGCCTTTTAGATCGACCATCCAAAATCTGCCATTTTTTTCTACAGGAGCCCGGAATACACATACCAAAAAGTGGCTCTAGAGGGCCTTTGGTGTTTTTACTGACTATGGTAGAGGAGGGTCAGGTGAGGGGAATTCAGTTGGTTTCAATCTGCAACCTCACCGCTATATGTCACTAAATCCAACACAATGGACTTTAATCAGCTACTCTTTTAGTTTATAAGATGTCATGAATAGTAAAGATTGTCCAGGTTTCAAGATACTAAAGTGATGATACATCATTACAGTGATAAAAGTCACATTTGAGCAGCTTGGACCATAGAAGTTATCAAAATTGTTGCTTGTTAATTTTCTGCAGCTTTTGCCAGGTTATCATGGAAATGTCATTTGTTGTCATTGGTTATTGGACCAATCTTTTTAACATTATTTAATTTCAGTGAAGTAGATCTAAAATGATTGTTTTTAATGTGTTGACTTTTAATATGCACTCCAGCTCAATTACTTGTGTACCTGTATTACTCTACTAATTTAGTAACATTATTAATTTACCTTCCCATTTCAGAAGTGGGACTCACATCTTTCTAAATGAATTGACATGACTTTATATAAACATGTGTAATAAAAGGGCAAACCAGCACCTTCCACACCACCTCTAATTGGCCCCTTGTGTTCATGTTCCATTGTAGTAACAGTTAACTCAGATCTTGGGCTCCTATTTGTCCCCATGGCCCATTATTGGCTAGCGGCCTGGAGCCTCAGATGCACGGGCAACCCTCACTGACCTGATAACATTTATAGTTGTAATGGATTTTTTTATGCCCGTCATTAACTGGCTCAGAGATTGGAGAAAGAAATTGCTTGTACCTTTTTCTGTGGTATTTCAACTTTATAGCATTATGTTCAGATATGTCACCTTCCATCATCTCTTTTTAAGGCCTGTCCTGTCACTGGCTTTGTTTTAAATGAACAGGTCTTTTGTGCAGGACCCTTGTAGTATCTGGGGCTGGTAATGAATATTTAATGATATTGAGTAAAAGCTTTTGAAAGATATAATTTCTGTCCAATTATTGGCTCTGTCTCTGCCAGACTGTTGGGGGTGATTTAGCGGACTACTTGGTAAATGTAGACAGTTTATATGAGGCTGCTCAAAATCTAATCATTTAACAATGTGGCAATAAAACCCATGTTCACTTTAGGTCATTGAGAAATTTTATTTATTTTCACAAAAACTAAGTTTGTACAAAATAACTTCCAATGATGGATAAAAATATACAGTAGAAAACCGTAAAAAAGAAAAGTTCACATGAATAGATAATCACAACCTTTAATGCTAGACCTGAGTACAGTCCCATCAGGAATGCATTTTAATCACAATCCCCAGAAGAGGTACTGAGCATGGACAAAATAACAGGAACACCTTACAATATCATTAAGTCAACTACGGATTTAAAAGTGACCGCAAGATCAAATATACATCTCTCACAATAGTCTTAATAACCGAACATTGCAACAGGTGTTCCTATTATTGTGGCCACCAATTGAAGCTTGAGCACACAGGCACAGAGTTTTCTAAAGTCAAGTGTATCAGCTGAACACTGCTTGTGAGATTAGCCAGCAATACTGTAGCTTGAAGAGTGACGTATCATTGGTCCGAGCATAAATTTGTCATTGCATGCCATTTTGACCGAGAAAGGTGAGTTCTGCTGCAGAGACGTCCCCGCAGTGCCTACATGTTCCAGGATGCATTGCATTGTAAAAAAAATGTCATTCAAACGTCACTCATATTGTGGGATGCTACTGAGAATGTAGCTGGTTTACATGCAAGAGAACATGTATTGTTTGTGAGCAGCAGCCTGTCCCGTCTATCCAGACACACCAGCCATCCAAGCTGAAATAGTTTGTAGTTCTTCCTCAAAAAGAACAGCTTCTGCAGCACAAAAATGTTTGCTCTGTCAATCCAGCATGCGCTGAGGAATTTATTGCATCAATTGACTACATTTACCAGCAACACTAAGTGGACATCCACATAAAAAGCAGATAACTTTCCATTCAAGTTAAAAGCTAAATTGAGCTTTCTTAATGAACTTTTGTATAGGAGAGGACTGATTTCATGAATTTATTGGGTCAAACTTATGAATTATCACTAGCTTTGCTGTCACTAAATGTCACAGCTCCTCTGAGTTGCCAATTAGAAGTATGTTGATATGTTTTTCAGTCCTTAATAAGCCTTTATGTAGGGCTGCAACCACCAAAAACTGTGAAGAATAACAATTTCTGAAAGGTGATGTCATCAAATCTCTGGTTTTGACAAAGCAACAGCCTAAAACCCAAAGATATTCAATTTACTGCAATGCAAGAAGAGCAGGGGAAAAGCGGGGTATTGTCATATTTAAGCAGCTGGCACCGTCACCAAAAATGAGTTTGAAAACAAATTATTTTTCAAAATCGTTGCCAATTAATTTTCTTTCAATCAATTCATCATTGCAGGTGTACATGTGTTCTATTTGCACTTGGGACATGATAGCCTTCATGAACATTCAGAGCAGACAGTGTGGATCAATCTCCTTTGGCACCATTCAGTTCTTCTTCTTCTGGCTCTTTCTGCTCGGTGGCCCGCTGAACTGAACAACGTTGAAATATATAAATGTTCCAAAGAAGTGCAGGAAAGCAGTAGTAGACACCAGCACAGGAAACAAGTCAGGTAGATGTGGAGGAGGAACCAGAGCGACACTCGCAACGCTCAGACCTGCCATGACTGCGACGCTGATGTAGAACTGTAACGCAGACAAACAGACAGTGGGGGTGTGAAATTGTTTTTAAAAAGACAGGGACACAATATCATTTAGTATGCTAAATGCAAACTTAGGCTGAGGTGAAATAGTTGCAGTCAGGTGCTACTTCAGAAAGTTTGGAAAATACTTAACTTAATACTTAATCCTTAAAAATGGCTCAAATGTCATCTGGTGATCATCCACATACATTATTTAAACCAAAAATCTTTTTATAATTGAAATGAAACAATCTTATTGTCATATTGAAATTACTGCTGTAGGTACAGAGGAATTTTGAAAATTTTGCTGGTGGAGATCATCATGTGATCAAGTATGGAACCTCAGTCACGTGGTCATATATGGGAAGGAGATCGTAACCTGTCTCTCATGCATGCCATTTCCATGATGAATACCATCATCGTGTGTTTTGGAAAATAATAAAAATAAAAAATTCTGTCTTTCAGATTGAGATGTGGGGTTTAAAAGATGTGTGTGTTCACAATACAGGGAGGGTCTAAAGAAAGATGTTTATAACGTTGTATTAGTTAAAGCCCAGGATCCAGCATTTCAAGTACCTGACCTACTCTTGTAGCTGAAATGCAGGATATCCAAGTCTCTTTCAATGCAGACATACCGCCTAACTGCCTTTTTGCAATGACTGAATTGATATTCCACACCAGAAACTGTCCCTCATTAAACAATGAAAAGACTGGGCACCTCAGGCTAAGAACAAACTGTTAGCTTTTCTCCTAATTTTAAGTGCAACTATAATATCAAACCAATGAATGATTTGATTTGAAGGAGCTCTCAGATCAGATTAGATATTTATCACTGGATGACTTCCATCAAATTGGTCATTTAGAGCTGCTATAAAGAAAAGATGACTCTGCAGAACAGCTATTCTGAATTAAGTCCGTCATAACTACTTTTTGCCTTGTTACAGAGTTGCAAACAAAACTGTTGGTGAAAGTGAGATCATTCATGTGTCTATTTGGACTTTATGACCCACAGACAAGTCAGTGAGTAAGATGGAGGAAACACCTCATGCCCACACCCTCCCCGCCACCCCAAACCCATGAAACCTTATCGCCTTCATTGGGGCTCGCTATTTATGCTGCTTGTGTAAATAAATATATCTAGGCAAACCTGTGTTAATGACACGTGCTATAAAAAGACACCTCCTCTTAATCTCTGACACCCTACCGGTGCCCCTGTCGCTAAGGGGCTGGCAGTGCAGCCACTTCAGACGCTGTGGAAACTTAAATAAGTGATAAATAATTCTTTGGCTGGCAGCGGCTTTCATCCCCGGACAGCTTACACAGCTTACAGCGGCACATGATCTTTATTTATACAGTTGGGTATATCTTCTCACACGCTTGCAATTTGGGTCTAGTGCCACTTTCAAAGTACAGGCCACCTGGGATCCTGAAATCAGCACCCTTCTTATTACAAATGCATCAGCTGTACATCCTCCTCCCCCCATGTACAAGAGCAGACATGAACTATCGACTTAATCAAGCAGCAATATCACTCACACTACTTTGTTTTTGGTCCAAAGAACATCAGAAACAAAAAAACACCATGCTTTAAACTTGAAGCGTCTCAGATCAGACATTTTTTTTTTATTTTGGCGACTCCGAATGACATATCCAAAATGTGTGGTAAAGAGTTTAAGATTAACTGAGGCCACAGCTGATCCTGTAACAATGACTGGAATGGGCTGAAATGAGTTTTTACCAGGATTGTCTCATGTCTCCACAAATACATTAGAATAATTTGAAAAATGCTATAATGAAAATCTTAATTCTACACATGGTGGCTTTAAATTATCCCTCTGTGCACAATCTGCTGAAAACAAGGATGAAGACATATAACACTTCCTTCCCTACCCGTCGTAATCAGTATTAGGTCATCTGCATGACCTTTATTTTATTAGCAACCAATTAGAGCTGCAGCCACAAAGATAAAACCTACTGCGTGCTGTACAAATCTCAGTGCAGCTCGACCTGCAGCGTGTAACTGATATAAACCATGACATCACATCTGCACTTCCTTAGTGCACTCTTTTATATTGTTTTGACTGGAGATGCTAATTTTAATCAATTGATTATCGGTTAATCAATAATCATATATGAAACATGTTATATACAATATATACATTTTTTTCATTAGAAAACTGCTTCAGCCAACGACACGATTGCTCTTTGATGCAAAAAAAGAGTAAAGTAAACACCAAGTCACTTGCATGATCAACTAAATAACACAAAGTAAAGACCTAATTTTAATTGCAGAGCTCCCGTATGTCGCTATTCGACAACTGGCCCAACAAAGTCCAACTCGCACTGAGGCTACTCAATGGCTTAAATGTAATAATATCAGTTACTTGTATTGCAATTTAATATTTTTCTCATACCACTATTTTGCACTTTTTATATACAGTATATATACATTTGATGAGCCAGTATTTGTAATTTGTAACAAGATACTTTTTTATGTATATGTGTATTTAAGACATTTTTAATAGGCTAAATTCTTAACTAATCAATACATTAATTCTAATCCCTAGTTTTCGTAAAACTAAATATTTATTCCCTCGTCAGTCCACACATATAAGGACTGAGCTGAAGATTTGCAGGTCAAAAAATCATCAAAACCAGACCAAATAACAGTCAACTTTTTGTAGATATTTAAGTTAGATATAACCGGGCTTGATTAGAGAAAACACTTAGGTGCACATATTTGGTGTTACGTTTTTCAACTTAAAATATGCAATTTCAGATCATTTTGGAACATTGTTATTACTATATCTGCGTACAAAAAGCTGAAAGTCATACAACATACAAATACTGGCACTTGGGGATTGTAGGTCGGGTCAGCCATGAAGAGTTGGGAATGAGACTCAAAAATCAACTTTCTCGCAAATTAGACCTTTAAAATTATAATATTTTCAGGACTATGAATAGCAAAATGTCCCGAAAACAGTTATATGTAACTTCTAACATCTAAAACCTAACATTTTAATTTACTTTACAACCAAATGAAGCCTGGTTGTAACATAGACAGTACAAAACTCACTAAAATCAGTGATGACTATAGTAATGTTGGTCATTGCACCGGGACATGGACCACACTGACCTTCCATCTCACAATACAGGCCAGGTCCAGTTTGGGTAGGCAGAATAGCAGCTTGTGATAGGCTCCCAGTCGCAGCTCTTCCTCTGAACAATGCTCCAGTGCAGACAGGAGAAAGACGCCGAAGAAGAGGAAGGCCAGCGAGGTCACAATGTAGGGCACCAGCAGGCCATCCTTCAGTAACAGAGGCACCATGCTGCGCGGAGGGATGAGGATAAGAACAATGGCTGCACTTACAGTTCACAATTTAGAGATTTCTGCTGACGTCTGGAGCAATTTACAATAACACAAAAGAACAGCAAGTCTTTCTGACCCTGTTTGGGCTGCAGCTGGAGCTCAGATACAGACTCTTACAGTGGAATAAGGAAATATGGGATTTACATATATGTACATCAGAAAAATGAGAAAAGGGCAACAGTAGGCCAAATAGCTTTTATCCAGCAGGCCTGCACAAGCAGTCTGACCCCTGGGGAGAGATGGCTCTGACACTCATGCCAAGCTTATCTTAGTTTAGCAGAGGGCCGTGCACAAGAACAACAGTTGACTCATACTAAATCGCAGCTCACCCCAGCTTGTAAAAACCTATCCGCTCCCAACAAACCACTCATTCTGATTTTTACTCTGACAAAAAAGCCCCATTCAGCAGATAAATGTTGAACAATTTGGAAATACATACTTGGTCAATTTAAAGAGACTGGCTGCATTATGTCCTCTTAAAATTGCTATGGTTGAGCATCCATTCAGCCAATTACGCTAACAAAAGATGTATTTTTTTTAAATGGCAGAGCCTGTAGAGGATGCAGATAATGTGATGTTAGACTGTACCGAGAGGCAGCTCCAGAATGACCTCCTGTCCCTACACAACGCACGCTTAGACAGCAGGCATGCAGACTATGCCATGTAATCCCCAGATATCCTTATACTAAACCACACGCACAACAATTAGTGCTGCCGGAAGAATTTAACAACAGCTGGTGAAAGTTAGACACAGCATTCGCAGCACTACTTGTCTTTTCCATTCATGGTCCTCAGCTCGACCCGTATTGCAGATTCCATTTAGCTTTTTTAGGATTATTTCTACGGCTGCTTCTAATTTGATAGTTAACAATGGTGAGACAGGGAAAGAAGATAGATAGGTGATGTTAAAATTCCAGATTCTAAACCTGGCCACTAGACTTATGTGGTACATGGCATTTAAGCCACTTGGACATCTCACTAATTTACAGTTTTCAAGATGAAACAGTAGCACAGGTAGATAAAATCAGTGAACTGACTCAGTAATGTCAGTTATAATGCAATATGTATCTATCTTAATTCTGCTAACCAAAGTTTAGACTAGTGAAAGTTCTAGTAGAGTGTGTCTACAATTGAGAACTCTCAATTTTTGTGATTTATTTAACATTTAAAGGCAGGTTTTGATCTTGTCTGAATGTAGATAGATAGATAGATAGATAGATAGATAGATAGATAGATAGATAGATAGAAAGAAATGTCTGTAGAAACGTTGCATGAAAGCCTGCCTGTTTATTAAAGGAACAGTTCGACATTATTTGCAATAGCTCATTTAGGTCTGGTCGTCAACATGGCGTTGCCAGGTAATTAGCAGCGACTCAAGTAAGTAACTGTTGCCAGACAAGAAAAAATGGGGCACAAAAAAAGACCCACAACATGTGACTTTCCAAAGATATATAAATGTGCTAATTATTGAGCTTAAAGGTCTGGTCTTAATGCTAAACTAAGCTAAGCTAACCACCAGCTACAGGTAGCTTTACGTTTTTACAGACATGAAAGAGGCATTAATATTCTCCTGTAACTCTCTGCACAAAGGGAAGAAGTGCATTTCCTTTAACACTGGAAAGCCGTGTCAAGCTAGTGAAGTTTTGAACAGGCTTAAAACTCAACGTCAACACATGCAACATGACAATCAACAGTTGCACTATCGACGAGCATTTAAGGGAAAAACAAACCTAACCATCAGTAAAGCCTTTCACTAAAGTTATTCCACATGGTCTTACCTGAACGTAGAGACCTGCAGGAAATAAATAGCCACCAAGGGGAGGTCATTCAACAGGAGGCAGACGGGCCTAGAAAAGATCAAAGTTCAATGCACTCACTGTTAAACACACTCGACAGCAAGTACCATTACATATTATTTTACAGTAAGACAGGAAGTGAGGCCATGTTCAGTCAGAGCAGGATGTGGACTCATATCATGCATGTATCACATTTAAGTAGCTCACCCAATATTATGTCCACATTAATCGAGTATTTACCGCCTCCCACAAGGCAGTCAAGTGTTTGTTGTAACACATTAATTTATACCAGTATATCCATCTAACTGTGAATCCCCTCGGACGTATGGCATGGTGTAGTAAATCCAACTTTTACTTGAAGTAAGTATTCAATTTCATCATTAAAAGACCTGAAAATGTTTTGCCAAGAAGCTGCAGTGTTAAAATTATGATGTCATGGCACATTGTGTTATAGCTCTTATTAGATGAACCTAGTTGCCTGCGTCATTGCTAGCTGGCGCTAGTTGTACACCGTGCTCCGAGGGGGGCACTTTCCACCGGTCCCTGAGCCCATAATTACAGCCAGTGCTCTTTGGCGATCCTGTTACAGCCCAATAATTGATCGTGCGCAAACAACGCCCCGAGCTGCCGCCTGCCATTCTTTCCTAATCCCTGGACATGCATTACTGATTGATTCAGGGGGACAGGTGGGAGATATAACTCAATAGTTAATAAAGCAACAATCTACCCTAATCTAGATTAATAGATGAGCCTAGATCTAGGAACCAAATCCCTCGCTGTCACATCTGTGCCAGACTTCGCTCTCCTCCTAC
>OMLP01013187.1:14412-31332 GCA_900302685.1 Spondyliosoma cantharus | reverse complement strand
CACATGATCTAAAGACCCACGCATCCTCTCTCACAAACCAGTACATTTGGCACGCTGACCTTGCGAAGGCATTACAAAGATGCATTCATTACGAATGAAATTGGCCGTAAAGCTCGGGTCTTTATATCCATTTCATTAGCTTCGCCCATCATTGAGCCATCCAATCAAATCGCTCAGATCCAACCTGAGCACCAGGACATTTTTCATCTGCTGCTTTTGGGGTATTCTGATTTATCCTTTTTTTTTTTTTTGAAGCCTCGAGAGGGCTTCATAGGTGAATGAGATTCACTGAATGAATTTATAAAATGTTGTCGCTTTGCTTTTGAGATGAGCGGGATTTCTTCACTCAGCTGTTACCGACTGAGAAAACGTGGCTGAACGCAGCACACGCTGCTGCTGCTGCTGCACCCTGGCTTCAACGCATTTTCCATTTCATTACCTCATGCTGTGGCCTCTGACCATCAAAGTGCCACACGAGATTGGATACTTGCTCGAAAAATGCAGCTTTCTGATTTATCTGATTTATAAAATGTACATCTGCGAACCAAATGTATTAATGTGCTTTATGTTAGCTGTTAGAGGGAATTAACTAGCGGGGTTACTTTCTAATTATTTTTAGGATGCAAATGGTGGAAAATGTTCTGTACATGCACAGATTTTGAGTGGGCCTGCAGATATGGCTACTCTGGATGTGTGTGGTTTTTTTTTTTATCTCACCAGATCAACGGGTAAGAACCTGGAAGCATGTCCTGTGTCCTCCATGCTACTAATCTAATTTCTTAATCTGTCCTCTGATGTTGAGAAAAGCCTGATTAGCATTCATGGTCTCCCTTTCCGCTTTATGTCCACAGCCTCGGGAGAGAGGGAGGATGCGCTTCCACAGACTCCAGAACGTACAAATAGCACTGGATTATTTAAAGAGACGGCAGGTATGAATCAGTGCAACACACTCTCGAACCTCATCTTCTGATGGCATTTACATTGAGGACTGGACATCTTTTGAGCCCACATAGACCATATTCACATGGCGGCCATTTTCTTCTGATGTCATACTCAGGGTGGGAAGCTCAGATGTCCACCTAACAGTGGTGTGCACAGGGGAGGGCAGGTTGCCCCCCCTTGTGGTCCAATTGTTGAAAAACGCGCGCTAAAGTGCCCTCTTCAGTGGCGAGAACACGCTGTATGTCCTTGTTTTTCTTTTCGCCCCTGCCCTTCAAAAAGTCTGTGCACGCCACTGCCACCTAATCATATAAACACAGCAAATCCTACTAGTCGTTATCATTTAACCACTACCTGATCAATCAGAAACTGAAAAAGACAATTGAAAGTGAGAATCCAGAGGGACCTGGGCCATATTTCAACACATTTGATGACTAACGTTAGCATTCAACCACTTCCTAGCTAACGTTGCTGTTGGATAACATTCAGCACATTTTACTTCCAGGTTTAGATAAATGTGTCCAAGACGTGTCGATATTTCAGAATTAATTCACATATTTCCTATTGTATTGTGTAAAGCTATTAAACCGTAATTATAGGAGGGGCTTTTAAGCAAACATTAGCTGTTGTCTAAAGTGAAGCTAATTGGTGATCAAACAAGTTGTTTTACCATGAAATATGACCCAGGTCCTTCCACATTTTGATTTTCCATTTTCCTTTCAGTTCCCAATCAATCAGGAAGTGGTGAAATGATAATATTTAGTCAGATTCTGTACGCTTATACGATTAGCAACCTGGAACACAGCAGTACTACATTCGAGCTTCCCACCCTGAGGGGAAACTGGCTGGTGTGTAAATATGGTCTGCTGTCATAATGTAGACGGATGAAGCTAGTAGAGGTCAAGCTGTAGTCCGAGTTAAAGGGAGAGTTCACCCAAAAAATGAAAATCCACTTATTATATACTCGTCCTCATACGGATGTATAGACTGGTGAAAATGTGTAGTCCACTGGGGCTTCACAGCAAAGCAGCAATAAAGAATTCTTCTAAACAAATGTAGTAACTGGGGACTGTTCTTAAAAGTAGAAGAACAACCAAAAAAAACTCAAAACTAGAACCTCAAGATCCCTAATTTTTTTTTAAAAAAGACACTATTTGCACCCACGATGTGCGATCAAGCTTGTGCACCCGGTTCATGCTAACACTTTTAGCCTAGCAACTACAGTGAAGATTTCGGGCTTAAAAAATGATGTTTAGGAGAACGCTGCAGTGCTGTTTTGCTGTGAAGCTCCAGAAATGTTTTATGGACGAAGACACTTCACCTGACTTTCAAACGGCATGGGGGTGATTAATAATGACTGATTTTTCATTTTTGGGTGAACTCCTCCTTTAAGATAAAAATCCATCAAATGGTGATACAATAGCAAAACACATTTTTCTGCCTTTCCCATCATGTCAGCCCGCCTAATTAATTGGCAGCTTTCACACTTGCAAACATTATAAATGTATCAGTCTATGTGCAGCTACATTGTTTGGCTGGTGTTGCATCATAGTGAGAGGTATGTGTTCCCTCGTAACCAGCAAGGCAAACAAATGCGAGCGAAGAAACACATATAATTGAGCTGGGACAGCCCCAGCGGTGATTAATTCAAAGCTGCCCGTTCTCCAATTGGACTCATGGAACCTTCCAGCTTTCTTTATGAAAATTACCGCTCAGTGGCCACTAACAGTAATAGCAGCGTTTAAGGAGGCGCTGACTCCAAATCCCATCCGTGGGGGTTCCAAAGAGCTATGATTGCCCTCCCCTCCCCCACCACAGTCAGGATGTGATGAAGAACTCAGCCCCGCTGAGCCTCAGCCAGATGTGACGTAAGGCTTGAGACAAAGGAATCATAGATGGTCACAAATGAGTTGTTCTATTGTTTTGGCTGCAGAACATACCAGACACATCCACGCGACCACTGAGGTCATTAAATGGAAAACGATCCCCCTGTTTTAACACATTAGATACACATTATCTTCCCCTCTGATACATGGTAGACAACACATTTGTAGCAGGTTTGTAGCATTTAATTAGTAGCAGCAGTCATTCTCTGTGTCAGACCCACTGATTACGGTAACAGGGCTCTCTGACATAACACAATGACTGTTGTGCCACCTTGTGGTGCTTGTGGTATGACAGGCATGTGGGTCGAAAATAGACAAAACACAGCTGAACTCATATAAGGGCTGCATGATGTGATACAAAATATAATATTCTAATTGTTTTGACTGATATTACCATATGATTTAGGATGAGTGGGAATGGCCATTTTTACATCACAGTTTTAATTTTCACTTTGTTGTGGTCCTTTTCAAACAAACATGTTCTTAAATTTGGAGACCGATTTGTTGAGCGGGGCATCTCTGCAGCACCACAGTCCTTCATCATAATGCTGTTTTGTCACACAGTTTACCTTTATAATCGATAACATTTCCATTAATTTTGCAGCCCAAACTCATATTTTGTAGTTGATTAATTCATCATTTACTATACATTTTCAATATTCAGTATACTAATCATGTGTTTTTCTGTCAACAGGTCAAGCTTGTAAATATCAGGAATGACGACATCACAGACGGTAACCCAAAACTGACCCTGGGATTGATCTGGACCATAATTCTGCACTTTCAGGTCAGTGTTTATATCTCATGGTTTGATAGCCAAGTAATTAAGGTGATTTATTACCAACATACTGGAAGACTACTGCTTTTATTTCATTATGTAGCATGTAGAAGCTGATAAGGGCTGTTAATTTCTAATCACTGTGTTCATCATCTTTGCACCCTGCTCCATGCTGATCTGTTGAATATTGTCGACATTTTAATGCAAAGGATTTCCAACAGCGTCTCCTTTATTTCTGCACTACAGAGCGCTGGCATGTTTGGGGACTGTGTTGTGTAATAGCTCGTCAAAGTCCCTCCAGATTAATGCTTTTAAAAACGAGCTCACGCTCGCACCCAGTGGATCCTTCTGCTTTTTGACCACAAGGTGTCAAAGTTGTGCAGCGTGCATCATGCTGGCTCTCTGTCTTACTGAAGGTTATTGATGCATGTGATGTAACTGTTGACGTGGCGCTGTAGTTCGTGTGGGATTCAGATGGAGTTGTAACAGGTTGCTTCTGGTCGCAAAAATGTATTGGCATTCACACGGTGTGTTGAACTTGCAGTGGATGTGAATGCAGCTGATAAATGGCTGAGAAAGTTGTTTTGTTTTGTCTGTGTAATACATTTAATTAGAGCCAGATTCTACTTTGACTACAGTCTTTTAACCTTGTTAACATCAGTACAGCTAAGTAATAGTGTGCGGTTAAACTTTTGAAGAGCGTTGTAGCCTTTTTTCATTTTGCGCTCTAGGCTCAGTTTTTATTTCTCCCTGAAATTAATGTTCTCAAGAAAATGTTCTCCCAGGGAATAATAAAGTGGGTTGGTCTGTTTGTGCATGCCAGAAAACCCAGGTGTCTGCTGAAGTATTCACAGTATCTATCCAAAAAAGTCCAACAGCATGCACAAACGTCATACGTTAAACACGTCTCCCTCTCTGCCCTTCTCTCTGACTGTCCAGCGTGGCATTATTAATATCTTTGGCACTTGCGACATGACTCAGATGTTGGTGCTGGACAGGAATATTCCAATATTCCAATAATTGATCTTTTAGAACTAGGGTGCATCTGTGTGACTAATGCCCTTATTGAAAATAATGAGGGGAAAGTAGTTAATATGATTTCGTCTGGACTCCAACGCGCTGACAGGTAGCGTCTGTGATGATGCCAGCACCTGCTGCTGTCAGTCTCACGCAAGCCCTTGAGCAGTGGATCTGCCAGCGATGGGCCTGTTTCTTCTTGATTATGAAGGATAGCAGGGCACTTATGGGGAGAACATTGTGGTATACACCTTTTGGCTTTATTATGTAAGGACGGCTGACAGCAGATCAGCATGTATGAACAGATCTCTGTTTTCATATTAAATGCTTTTATATGAAAGGGTTTGGACTCACGTGTCCAGGATCTGTTCCTGTCGAGGGACAGAGGTTGTTTAGGGGCCAGACTTTATGGGCTTTTCTTCTTGCTGCAGGCTGCGATTTTCTTTTTTACTATTAAATTATATGAATTGACACAAGGTGTGTGCCCTCTCTATCTGCTTTCACTGCTGACTTTTTGTCAAGGTGCCCAGACACCATGCATTGTTTGGTCATGTCTGTACAGATAAGAAGTTGATTACATTGTAACACATGGCTGCCACTGTGACTGGACTTTTAAATGTTTTCAAACCCTAACCCTACTGATCATTGCTTGAATGTTATGCATCAAAAAAATATTTGTATGGGAGATATATAAAGATATGGATTTTATTAATCGGAACTCGACATATGTTGTGCACCGCCTCGCCTGCCCATGTGAATATATTTACATTTGGCATACTGGGCAGCATTTGAAACAAATATTCTATAAAAACAATAATGTAGATTACCTTATGGCATACCATTTCCATTGTTGTCATAATTGGAAACAGCAGCCTTTTGAAAGTGGAGGACGTTGAGTTTGTGGGGCAGTCTATTAGAGCTGGTATTATTATAGTATTTTTAAGTGTGATTGCTTTGGTGTATCCAGGAAATAGATTTCAGACATTCTCTGTAAACTTGATTTGTTGTTATTATTGTTAAATATATAATTATCACTGTTACTATTTACTTCTTCTCTTAATCTTCTACTCGTGGTAAGTTTAATGTGTGATATGCAGGTGTAGTTCAGCCTCGTGGCCACTAATTGTCTGTATAAGTAATCTGTCTTCCTCCGGTTGACTCTTCTTCGCCCTGAGGAAGACTCTGTGGGTCGAAACCAGCTGTGACCCTGGTATGCCCTGACTAATAAAGTTTTTTATACTACACCCTTTGGCTCGGTGCGCCCACGCCCCGAAGTTAGCCGCTGTGCTTCATTTTGTCGAAGCTGCCACACTAGATTGTGTTTGTATTTTCCTGTAGAACCACCATGACAACACACTGCTGACAGGTGTTTCTACGCTTGGCTGCTTGTTTTGCCCTGATTGACTGTCGCTGTCTATGTGTGTGTATTCACATGTTCGCACATTCATGACCCATTGCATTGACTGCATCAACCCGCTGTTATTAAAACCCTGTCAATCAAAAAAAAAAAGGTATCTCCAGTATATGTCATATACATGCTATAAACCATCATTTTAATGTAATTTAATATAATCTGATAAGGAATGATATCAGTATTTGATAGTTTGATGATAAGATAGCTCTAAGTAGCACTTGGGGTAATCAGCACTGTGTAGTTTTGAACTGTGCAGGCTGTCAGGTGACTTTGACCTTCAGGGAAACTTCACTGGCGTTCGAATATTGTGCGCTCACAGTGACCCGCTGTTATTTTTAGTCGAGCTGTGTGGTGGCATCACATTTACTCTGTCACACACCACTTATTTCTCTCTCTGCAAGCGAAACAGCAGTATAGATTTCTCCACAGTGGGCTTGCGCCACACTCGTCACGCGTCATCCAGTGTTATCTTGTAGTTGTTGTAATGGTTTTATTGGGTGAATCACTTCCTGGTCAGAGCGTTTGCCCCCCTGTGAACTGCGCTGGTGGTGATCTGCTCAGATAATGGTGTTTGTTTAAACCATTGGACTTCCAAGCCCCACCTCTGTTCCCGCCATTGTACGTAGCTTGATTAATAGACAAAGTGAAAGCACTTTGTTGTCCAGCTCGGATTTGCCTCTGCTCCTGCCGCTTTCGTTGACCCACGCTGTTCTGGTTTTCAAAGCCTTTCTCACCGGCTGGGACTCCGCTCCAGTTCACGCCGCCAAACGTGCTGAGCCAAAGATTCTCAGAGCATAATAGCCGGCTTTCCCTTGTCCTCCCTTCACCCTCTCATTACAGACAGAAATATTAGGAAACCTAAGAGGTGGCTCTGACGTGCTCATGTTTACCGTGTAGACGAAGCCGTCTGCCGAGCCCGAAACAGGTCTGTCCACAAGTCTTTTTCTCTCCTGCTCAGCTGAGAGCTATAAGCACGTGGGCCACGTCTGTGTGTGCATTTATGGCATTTGTGCTGGATTAGCAAAGCAAGAGAAATGTTTCAAAGGTCAGAAAGGATTCCAGTGTCAGAGGAGAGAGACATGCTGTGAAGGAGAGAGACAGAGTGTGACCAGTTCTCAGCTGGGAGTCAATGAAAGGAAATCTCTGATCTGAGTGGAGCTTTATCTCCGGCTGCCGGGTTGTCTGCCACTGCACTGTCTGAAAATGACTTTCTGTCTTCGGGATAGTGACTCGGCAGACCGAGCGGAGCTCACTGGATACTGAAAAAGGCTCGCTGTTAGGAGTGTGGCACAGTCCATGGGTAAGCGAGTGTATGACTGTCAGCCATGGGAAACATCTGTGGCTGTGTTCGAGGACCTAAAGAGGAATGCTATGTCGATCCCAAGAAAGCTCCACTGAGGCCTGAGTCTAAAGAGCTCAAAGGTCGCCGCTATTTTCAGAGGAAGAAGAGGAAATCAGCGGATTTTCAGCCTGTTGTATCTCCCAGCAGTCCTGGAAGTGAGGCCATTTGCAGTGGTGCAGAGCCTCAACATGGCCCAGATGAGAACACTGAGGAGCCCCAAGTACAGCTGGATAAACCTTCACAGGTGGAGACACACCTATCCAGGCAAGAAAGCCTCAGCAGGGGTGTCTATGTCGGAGAGGTACCAGTTTTAATCCTTAGAGATCCCAGTAATCAAATCAGCAAGAGGTTAGTTTACAGGTCGGGAAGGTTTTCAGAGCAGACGGATGGTGACAGAAGCCGATTCGCTGTTGAAGCAAAGCTTCATGGCACAACCTCCAGAGGTGCCCCAGCTAAGGATGGTCTGCTGGCGAAGAAGCTGCTTCGACGTCAGTTAAGGAGGGCTGTTAGCTTTGGAGCGGTGGAGCACATGCTGAGGACTCTCAGGGGTAATGACAGACCCGGGAGTGAGGAAACGTTTGCCAAGATTATATGGGGCTCTCAGGCACACAGGAGGAGGAGACGGAGGGCCTCCACCTGCTCTGGTTACGAAGAACATCTTCCGGCTCCTGCCAAGTGTATTTCCACCCAACGGGAGGTAAACTTATAACCTGTTATTTATAGAGGTGCGGGGGTGTAATTCAGCAGGCGCACTTTATAATAAGGGTACAAATCATGCACTTGAGTAGTTATTAACTAATACATGACTCATGATGTTTGAATCAATGATATTTCAATCCTTTTTGCTAAATATCAACAAATGGTTCAGTCTCTGACTTTATGTGATCACAGTTAAAACATATACAAGTTACCTGGATTCATAAAACTTCATTTATGTAAAGTTATGTTTCTAATGCAGATATTAGCATCTGATGCCCCCAGGCTGATTCTAGTATTGGACAGTGTGGATTTTTTTCATCCAATACCGATAATCAATAATTACCTACTACTACTCAAGGGTGATACTGAGACAGATAACTGACAATTTCACATTTTTATATTAAAAAGTTTATCCACAAAGTAAAGTTTGTGCACATCTGAGGATAAGGAAGTTTAAGATCTTGTCAGCAAAGATAGATGATTAAATATTCCACAGCTCTGATGAGATTTGTTGTGTTAAAACGTTTTCTTCTTCTTTTTTTTTCTGCGAATTGCAAAAGAACTTTCAAGGTGCAAACACCTAATTACTATATTTGAGTTTGTAAATACTGTGCTTATTTGGTCAGTGAAGGTTGACTGTTATCGACTGTAATTTCACTGATACATAAATAGCAGATTATATACATTTTCCAATGTTGATCTGATATATACTGTGCTTCCCTAATTTCTATGAGAACAGGTACTATTCTGCTTTCACAGAGACTGAGCCAATAATTGGGCCTGAAATAAAGTTTTATGTAACTTGAATCCAGGTGATTTGGTGACATATCAATTAATGTATTTATGCTCGAGCTTTCTACAGTATGAATAAACATTCTTTAACTGATTATAATATTATGTGTGAACGAATCACATAAAGTAGCTTGTTAATTGTCAGCAACAGGAGTTAATGATACCTCCTGTATGTATTCAAGCATTAAATCATGCCGAGTCATGTCTTCATTAGGCATTAAAGACTTGCTCCCCATTATTAAGTGCTCATCAGCACATGGCCCGTGGTTTGTAGAGCGCTATCTTATCATTGGGGTGTCTTTCTGTCGGTGTTCATTGTTATTCTTGGAGACGCCTTGGCCGAGTCCAAATGTCCACCCTCTGGACTTGCGGACTTCAGCTGTAGGTACTGTGGCATAATCACGTCACGTCAAGTCTGTGAGGGGCAAGAGCCGTAAAGTCTGGACATGTGGATGCAGCCACTGACTCAATAATCATGTGTTACAGAATGCACAAGCATGACCTGTGCAGAAAAGAATGTAAAAAGTACTTTGGCAGCATCATCACATTTTTGCGCTGCTCATCTGTATGCAGGGACAGGAACAGTATGTGTCATTGCCCAAGCCATAAAAAAAAAAACAAGGAAATCATTGACATGTATAATGGAAAAGCAACTTTTTCAATGGAAACCAAGTTAAATAAGTTTTGTTTTTCTTGAGAGATCATTTTTGACAGAATCAGCAGAAATTGTATCTTAGATTTCAGAGCTTTCTGTGAGATTTGTCAGTTTTGGAGTGATGAACAAGCTCCAACCCTGTGATTGTTGATTTGAGGAAATCTCTTCCTCCTTCAAGATCAGCTGTCATGCAGCAGCGCTCTGAAATCAATCTGATGGATAACTGCAAATGTCTTGGGACAGCAATTGACAGATAATAGTAATTTTGTCTGTAAGAAAGCAAATCTTTTGATGTTTGTTGCTCTTATTGAATCTGTTTTTATCCTTCTGCATGTGTGGTCTGTAAACCTCAGCCTTCTCAGCAGAAACAGACGCAACTATTTTTTCTAAGTTTCATACATGCGGTAAAGTTCAGCTCTTTGATTGTTTCGCTAAGTGTGTTCTTTTGAGACCAGATCACCCTTTTTCTCTTGGGTCCCAGCAGGACTAAAAGGATGAAGTCAACCTTTGTTTTCGTGGCTGCATGCCCGTTAAACTCTGGCCAGACTTGCCTTGACTGGGCTGTAAAAATGTTTGAGGCTGTGCGGAAGTTGGAAGTTGTTTTCTTGAGGATGGGGATGTTTGTGTCTGTGCTGGTGTGGGCAGAGCTGTTGTGTTCTGTATGTCTGTTTCTGTTTCTGTTTTTCACTGTTGTTTTTATGACCGAGGGCGCCTGGCTGCAAACTCCCTCCTTGGGGTGTAATAGGGATTGATTGATTGATTGATTGATTGATTGATTGATGGATGATTAATTGCCGCTCTCTCTAAAGTCCACTGTCTGTGCTTCTCCGTTCTTGTTCTTTGTTCAAACCTTGTCATGGCAGGTTTCGACATGTGTTACATGTGCACTCTGGCAGAATTGTGTCTGTAATGGTCGTTCCCTATCTGGCTGGTTGGGAAACCAGGGATATCTGCGCTACAACAGCACTGTGGAGCTCAACCTGTGAGGTGGCATTGTTTATTAAGCGACATCTCCATCATCAGAATGCAATGTTGTAAAACTATTTATTACACATCTCTATCTCACTCTTCCGCCCTGCTGCCACTTCACATGTTTAAAGTGCGAACAGAGCTGTTGGTGAACCAGATAAGGAAACTTTAACCTCAGTTACGCTTCAGTTTCATGAAATTAAATACTTCCCAGCTAGAAATCTGTTCTGAGAACGTCCCACCTTGTGTATGGACGTTGCCTTTTAACGTTCCCAGAATGTTTCCCATACAGTTGTGATGTGGAGTTCTTAAAGGGTTATTTAGAAACTTTCAGGAAACATTGAATACGTTTCAGGGACTGTTACTAAAGTACCTTCCCTCTCTACATTATATTCTTTTACTGTCATTATAAGAACTTATGTAATCTTTTTGTACTTTTTTTCTCTTGTTACAATGAATAGCATCTCTGTGATGTCTTTGTTTAAACAAAGGTTTTAGTTTGTGGTGTCATTACATTTGATTGCATTATATTTCAAGGCGGGGCTGTGTGAAAGGACCAAACCCAATCATCTGGATATGAATCAATGAGTTGTTTCATATCCAGATGACTACATATATCATGATTTGCAGTAAATTCAATGAATAAATATCTTATATAAAAGGACCACACAGAGAGACCTTTTTTCACATTATATACTCGATATAAAAGGTACACACTCATATTTGATCATTTTCTCCTTTCATTCGGAGGCTTTGTGCAGATTTTCTATTAAGAATGTAACAAAGTCTAAAATATTAGTGTATAAAACTTAAAAACAGTGAAAGATAATTTTCCTTTATTTATGCTTTACTGTAAGGGTGCAAAACATTACACGATTAGAATTTGTTCTTTTCTGGCTTGTCGTAGTCGTGCTTTCTGGAATAACCTCGTTCTGAGTCACGCTCACTATCCTTCATGTTTATTTTTATTGACATAATCATCAGCACCATCAAAATGACAAAGAATATTGGTGTAAAGAGTGTGATTTGTGACATGAAATAAACAATAAGCATAATACGAGACGACAGATGTTTTCTCTTCTCACACTATAATATATTGTCACGTCGCACAAACTGTTTCGAGATGTTGCTGTTACCACGCCTGATCTCACCGGGCTTTTGGTCACAGCTGTGTGGGTTAGATTTTCAGGCCTCCACAACTGGACATTTAACGTTGCAACTTATATTTAACATCTTAAATGTTTTTATTTTTAATTGCGACAGATCTCGGAGATCCACGTGACAGGGGAGTCCGAGGACATGACAGCCAAGGAGAGGCTGCTGCTTTGGTCCAAGCAGATAACAGAGGGCTACGTAGGTGTACGATGTGACAACTTCACAACCTCCTGGAGGGATGGGAGGCTATTTAACGCCATCATTCATAAATACAGGTACTGTAACGCTGAAGGAGCTGCAAGTTTTAGTTTTTTTTTTTGGGTGCTTACAGTCTCTCTCTCCTCTCGCGCAGGCCGGACATGGTTGACATGAGCCGTGTGTCGACGCAGACCAACAGATCAAACTTGGAGCACGCGTTTGGTTTAGCAGAGCAGCTGGGTGTGGCCCGACTCCTGGACCCTGAGGGTGAGCTCCATGCTCTGTGCTATAAATCACGTTCAAGGGGAAGCTTGGGTTTTGTACAGCTTATCGTCAGGAGTTGCATTCGTGACCATTTTGGCTTTTACCTCCCTCCTCAGATGTAGACGTTCAGTCTCCGGATGAAAAATCCGTCATCACGTACGTCTCAACACTGTACGATGCCTTCCCCAAAGTACCCGACGGTGTTGATGGAATCTGCCCGAATGTAAGTGGATCACATTGGTCGACCCAGTCCAAGTGCTGAGAAGTGCTTTATTGCTGATGATCCTTCTCTCTATCTGAACAGGATGTTGATATCAAATGGGTGGAGTACCAGAACATGATCAAATACCTCAGCCAGTGGATCAAACACAATGTGGCCATAATGTCAGACAGATCATTCCCCAACAACCCTGTGGAAATCAAGGTACTCAAGGATTTGAATTCTTTAGTATTTGCTTTGTTTTGCATGAGTTGAGCTTCGGCTGTCTCGTTTTACAGACAGCATAAATCGTTGGTGAGGTGAAGGATAACTCTCTGCTTTAGATAACTCACGTGCAGCATCTGTCTGCTGTAACCGATACCGATGGAGGTATTGATGGACTCGAGAGAGCAGCAGCATCCATTTGCTGCATGAAGTCGATAGCTGTTATCGGTGAAGGTGCTTTTATGCGGCTGTTTTAAAGACGAAGAGACAGTGCGGAAGTATGCTGAGAGAGATTTCACCTGAAACTGCATCTTTCGCTTTGACCTCTGCTTCCTTTCACAGGCACTTTACACACAGTATCTGCAGTTTAAAGAGCACGAAATCCCGCAGAAAGAGAACGAGAAGACAAAAATCAAAGATCTCTATAAAATGCTCGAGGTATGCAAATACACAATACGAGAGCACATTGGTCTGACGGTTTTAATCCCACACACTATAGTGGTAACACGTCTCTGTTTGGCCGACAGATGTGGATCGAGTTCGGACGCATCCAGCTGCCCCCGGGTCACCACCCGAACGACGTGGAGAAGGAATGGGGTAAATTAATTGTTGCCATGCTGGAGCGGGAGAAGAGCCTGAGGCCTGAGGTGGAAAGGTATGTGCAGCCACTGAGCATATCAATACTTTGTCCTGCCTGGCTCGGCATAATGGGCTTTAAGGTCTAATCTTTATAGTCTTGACTGCCTAATATTATGGTTACTTCTCAGCCAAAAGTCACCATTTAACTAAGAGTGTTGAAGAGACATGCAGCTGGTGTTTTTAGGTGACAAAACGTGTGAGCGTGAGCAAAAATTATTGTTGTCAGGAGCTTTTCAAAAAGGCAGCTAGATAAAGGAGCAAATGTGCTACATGACTCAGCATAACAGTGTCTGAGGTCGGTGCAGGCGGAGCGCTCATGCATCGCATTACAAGCCGACTAATGTCTCCGCTGAAACTGAAGATGGGGATCAGTGTTGAAGTCAAAGTAGAAACCCCCTCACAGGCGCGTCGCACGCCACAATTTGATTTCTATCAGCGTACAGTATTTATGAGCTGTTGTGCTCAATATTTCTTGATCAGATTTACTGCGCTGTTGCATATGATAAGGCTGAGCTTTGTTCTGCTTTTTCACGCATGATCGAGGGATTCGCATAACATGCAGATAACGTGAATCGTTTGCAAAAGCGCCCACTGAGAAATATACTTGAGTAGCGTGTGACTTCAGAAATTAAAGTGGTGTGGATGTGACTGGAGTTGGTCCCTTTATAAACTTTGTTGACGTCCCCGGAGGTTCCCATCACAGACAGCCACAGGTCAGGTGTGAGCGAACCGCATCCAGGTCTCTCCAGTCGCATGAAGAGAGTACGGCTGGAGAAGTTGTTGTGCACACTGTGGTCCCTACTGTCTCTCGTCATCAGACCACACCGATGAGCATGACGTGTCAAATTCAAATGTCACTGTTAGCTTGAATATTCACATTAGGACAGAAAGCAGGAGCAGTTTTGAAGCATGATATCATATACGGTGTGTATATTTTATCAAACCGTTGGCATGAAGGCAACAAACACTTGTTACTCTCTGTCAGCTCGCTTCTCTGACCTTTTGCTGACTTCTCCCAACTACAGCCCTCTTCACCATGCGCATTATGCACATATATAGTCGGAGTTAGTGCTTGCCATTACTCCTGCTGTAGATCCAGCTGATATCCTGCCTTGAACAGAGTCATGTGGAGGCATGGAGGAAAACCAACATACTTTAGTAGTAGTTTTGAATGCTTCAGTGGAGACATTTTCTGATGTATTAAAGAGCGACTGTTCTCTCATGACAAGCTCAGTCAAGTTTTTTTAACTTTAGCTTGTGCTCTGTGTGTTTGTTTGCAGTCGATCTCATTGCTATGGAAGCTCAAATGTCTTTCTTTTTTTTTTTTTGGGCTTCATCCGCGCCTTCACCGTGTATAAACACGGCGTTATTAATGTTGGGTGTGGTGAAAACGTTCAGAGACAGCCATCCAGCCCTTTTGGCAACGCTTTATACAGTGTCAGCTGGTATAAAGGTGTACTGTCTCAACCTGCTGTTTGATTTTTATCCCCGAAGGCAGCACATTATTCTGAGGTAGGATTCAGTTTACAACGCCCCTTCACCTGGCTGTTCTGCTATAAATATGGGTGAGTCGAAGGCGGCTCCCTCAGTTAGGCGAGCTCGAGGCCGGGACCCTTACAGAGGGGCCTTTAGGATGAGAAATGTGACAGTGATTGTTTGAGCGTGCTGCAGCTAGCAGCAGCGGCGAAGTAAGATGGCCTATCTGAGCGGGATGTCGTCTATTAGCAACAGCAGCTTCAACAGTTTGTGCTCCAATGACACCGAGCCTTTGCAAATCAACAGCTCGATCTTTCTCAATAACAGCTTTGCCTATGGATCCAGGTGATGTTCCAGTGCACTTCGTTTTTGTCTTTGCTAAAGCGATAACAGCTGTGAAGTAACAGTTCCACCGTTTTGTTTTTGCAGGCTTGAGATGTTGCAGCAGATCGCCAACAGGGTCCAGCGGGACTGCGTGAACGGAGAGGACAAGCTGGCGTTGGCAAGAATCGCACTGCAGTCTGTGAGTTTTGACTTGATGTTAAGTGGTGATCAAACGGCACGGACTATTCATTATTTGTCTTGAGCTTGGGTCTCTTTGTTTCCCCCGATAAGGATGCAAAACGTCTCGAGTCTGGTATTCAGTTCCTACATGAAGCCGAGATCGCCGGCTACCTTCTGGAGTGCGAGAACATCCTCAGACAGCAAGTGGTGGACATCCAGATTCTCCTGGATGGGAAATTCCCCTTCGCAGATCAACTCGTGCAAAGGTACAGAGTATATCCTATTGAATAGCACAATGACAGGGACCTAAGATTGAGATTTTTTACTTTCTGCTATTTTCTATTTTCATTTGTAGCAAATTCAGACCAAATAAAAACACATTTGTGCCGGAGATAGACAATTTGGAGATCAGACACATTTTTAGGATTGTCCAAAATTTTTATTGGAACAATCCCAGATAAAGCAATGGAGAAGAGAAAGCTTTCTTCCCGCAGGGTGTGACTATTTCTGTCGCACATGCTGCCTGTGCATCTGATTTTTTTGCATATTATTGAGGTTGTGAGTTGAGGTTGTCACAATTTCCTGTTGTGTATAAACGAAATGAAGAAAAACACGTATTTGCACATTGTGCTTTCCCTGTTTTCCTGTGCAACCACTGTGACAAATCAGTCTGGAGCCCACATATCCTGTTACCGCTGGCAAAAAAACAGAAACAAAAGAGCTTTATCTTGGCTCAAAACCCTGCCACCCACTATATGTTACAAAACAGGTTAATAAACGTGTACTCAATGGAGAAAAGAACAGCTGAACTGCATATAGAAGGACATATTTTTCAGCCCAATGGGCTCCGGTGATTGTATAGTTTGGATTACCAATGTGATAAAGTGCTATACTGATTTAGCTGGAAATTAGGCCAACACTAACACCTCTTTCTTTTGAGGTATTTTATTTCCTTTAATTTCTTTATTTAGAGAAGTTTTGTCTATGTGGATGCTCGTGATGTTACGATTGTTGATATTGTATGTTTCTTAGCCGAGCTGTGAATAGTTCCTTTTTCTTTTTTTCTACATTTCTTGACGCAGATGTGTGTAATCCAAATGTGCATAAGTATAAATGAACATTTAATAAAAAATATAAATACAAAATACAACAGATTGGATTTTTCCCTTGCTTCAATTCATCTCATATTGTTGTTCCTGTTTGATTTCAGGGTATCTAAGCTCCGGGACGACCTCCTCACCCTGAGATCCGAGTGCTCCTCCGTGTACAGCAAAGGTCGCACCCTGACGACGGAACAAACCAAAATGATGATCTCAGGCATCACACAAAGCCTGAACTCCGGCTTCTCGCAGAACATCAACACAAGCCTGACACCAGTCCTCACTCCTGCACTCACCCCAGGGGGGTTAGGCACCCCTGGGTCCACATTCACCTCTAGCCTTACACCGTGCCTCACCCCGTCCTTGACCCCCGCGTTGACCCCCGGCATGCAGCCCACTTCAGTCCAGAGCTACATGGGCGGCGGTGGCGGCATGGACCCGGGCAGCCTCAGGCAACTGAAACACATGCAGATCCGCAAGCCCTTACTGAAGTCCTCACTGGCAGACCAGAACATGACAGAGGAGGAGGTCAACATGAAGTTTGTCCAGGACCTCCTGAACTGGGTGGAAGAGATGCAGGTGAGACGTCACCATTGGTTTCTGTAAAATCCACCGTCGCCTTAAATCAGTGTGTACGAGATTTTAATTCCTTTTTTTTTTTTTTTTTTT
>OMLP01013187.1:0-14392 GCA_900302685.1 Spondyliosoma cantharus | reverse complement strand
TTTTTTTTTTTTTTTTTTCGTTTCAAAGTTGCAGCTGGATCGTTCAGAGTGGGGATCAGATTTGCCAAGTGTGGAAATGCATTTAGAGAACCACAAAAGCGTGCACAGAGCCATCGAAGAATTTCAGATGAGTCTCAAAGATGCCAAACTGAGTGAGGTAAGCGTTTAGGAGTTTCCTCTCTGTTTCGTTTTATAATCTAAAACCTAAATGTTGGCCTGAAATGTTGCTGCAATTGCCGAGTATTTTCTTCATCCATTAATCTACAGATAGACTTTCACAATTCATGTTCAAAATGTCAAAAAGAATGTGAAAAATCATCATCGAAAAATTTCCAAATTGTAAGTGACACCCTCAGTTTTGCAAAGACTTTTGATTGACCTTCATAATTTACAAAGAAAAACAGAAATTACATTTAAGAAGCTGGAACCAGATTGAAAGATTACTCAAAGGATGAATCGATCATCAAAATAGTTGGCAACTAAATTTTTTTCGGTTGACTAATCTTTGCAGCCATAACCCTATTTTCACTCTGAATAGGTAAAAGGAACCAAAACATGTTTTTCTTTCCTCAGATTCAGATGAACATGCCCCTGAAGCTAACTTACTCAGACAAACTCAACAAACTAGAAAAGCAGTACGAGCGGCTGTTGGTAAGTGATCCGCAATCTAAAACTTTGCCGCCATAAACTCTCTAAATGATCGATGTGCGTTGATGAATGGCGCCCGTTCCTTTCAGAGCTGTTCACGAGAGCGACAGAGCCACCTGGAGAGCCTGCTCGACTTCGTGTCGCAGGCGACTCAGGAGCTCATCTGGCTGAACGAGAAGGAGGAAGAGGAGGTGGCCTTCGACTGGAGCGATCGCAACAGCAGCATCTCCAAGAAAAGAGACTACCACGCGGTGAGCCCTTCAATGAACTGTAAACCCTGAAATCTACAGTGCAGACAGAATAACACGGGCTTGCTCAGACACTTTTTGGTTGTTGAGGTTTGGCTGCATTACAGCAGCGTCATTTAATGACGAGGGTTGAGGGGTTTGTGTATTGTTGCCTGAATGATTAGTTTCATACTGAGCGCTGTGAGACAGGATATGAGATTGTGTGAGGGGACGGAGCGACTGGCACTTTTCCACCGCTGGATGCCAGAGATACTCAGCTTTATGTCTTCCACACAGGACCTGATGAGGGAGCTGGATGAAAAGGAGGAAGCGATCAAGTCTGTGCAGGACAGGGCAGAGCGCCTCATGATCAAGAGCCACCCAGCCCGGCTCACCATTGAAGTAAGCTCTTTTTTTGTATGCTCAGCTCTGCGGTCAGTATAATAATGAGATGGTGTCTCCACCCTGCGTTCAGCTCCCACGATGATTAAAAGATCAAGTAAGTCTTGTAATTTTCCAGAATCATACCTGGTCTTTGTTGTGTTTCTCCTCTAGGCGTACAGAGCTGCCATGCAGACTCAGTGGAGCTGGATCCTGCAGCTCTGCTCATGCGTTGAACAGCATCTCAAGGAGAATGCTGTGTATTTTGAGGTGAGCTGCTGCTGGTGTTTCACTCAGTGGTGCGTTTTTTTTATTTTTAGTTGTCGCGTCTAACTTCTCCCTCTCTACCTCCTGTGCAGTTTTTCAGCGATGCCAAAGAGTCAATAGACTACCTTAAGAGCCTGCAAGATGCCATTCAGAGAAAATACAGCTGTGATCGAACGAGCAGCCTACACAGGCTGGAGGATCTCATTCAGGAGTCCATGGTAAACTGATAGGAAGATATGAAATGTGTGTGCGTGTGGCTATCGTAAATAAGAATGAACGAAACAACATTTTTTCCTTTTGTTAACTCAAGGATGAGAAGGAGCAGCTTCTTCAGTACCGTAGCACTGTGGCCGGGTTAGTGGGCAGGGCCAAGAATATTGTGCAGCTCAAGCCCAGGAACCCCGACAGCCCTCTGAGATCCTCCATCCCCGTGAAAGCCATCTGCGATTATCGTCAGATTGAGGTACGCTGAGGTTCTCTGCGCCTCGTTGCACCACATTTTAGTCCCCCTCCACATATGTATCATGGCACACACCAAACAGCTGACATGGTTTTGTAGGAATAAAAAAAAAAAAGTATCATTAACAGTTTGATTATTCGGAGGTCAGCGTTTGTAAAACTATGTACACTTTCAACGACCAACCAACCAACAAATAAACACTGGTTCAAAATGTATAGTGAATGTGTTCTGTGTCTCTATCACAACTGTTTCAGATTACCATCTATAAAGAGGATGAGTGCGTGTTGGCCAACAACTCTCACCGAGCCAAGTGGAAGGTCATCAACCCGGCAGGGAACGAGGCCATGGTGCCCTCCGTGTGCTTCACTGTGCCCCCGCCCAACAAAGAGGCTGTTGACATGGCTGCAAGGTGAGGCTTCATTTTGTGTCTGGAGAATCCTGTTCTCCAAAAGAAACGTTATTCTTGAGTTCAGATGGCTTTTACCAAATGATTTAGCTTGTTGGGATGAATTATTTACGTCTCTTCCCTCTCCTGCAGAACTGAGCAGTTGTACCAGAACGTCCTGGCACTGTGGCACCACTCCCACATCAACATGAAGAGCGTGGTGTCGTGGCATTATCTCATGGCCGACATACGAGCCATCCGCAACTGGAATGTGTCCTCGGTGCGTTTGAGTCATTATGTTTCCCCTTGTTAGACTCTTCCGACACCAGCTCATAATCACGCGAGGACTAATTGCATTTTTTGTCTTATTTCCACTTTTGTCCCTCTAACCACTACAGATAAAGACCATGTTACCCGGCGAGCACCAGCAGGTCTTGAGCAACCTGCAGTCCCACTTCGACGAGTTCCTGGAAGACAGCGAGGAGTCCGAGGTGTTCACGGTGGCAGACTGTAACCAGCTGGAGAGAGACGTCGTGGCCTGCAAAGAGTACTACCAGGAACTGCTGAGATCTGCAGAAAGAGGCAAGGCTCACATTCCTCTCCTGCCCCCCCCCCAAACAAAGAGCTGCTGGTGTACATTGAACACAACATCGTGAGGGAAACACATGGCACCATAAGCCTGTTAAGCCTTAAGTTAATGCCTTCTGGAATTATGTTGTTTTTTTTTTTTGACTGAATTAAGAAGACATTTTAAGCTGACGTTTGGCTTCGCTGCGAGTGAAAAGAAAACACTGGGTTGTTTTTAAATGTGAGCTTATGGGTTTTAAATAGGGTGGAGCATTTGATGTATTATGTTGTGGTGTTACACAAGTACACAAGAACAAATATATTATACTTATTTTAACCATTTTTTCTTATTTGCATTTGACGGCATTGCAATAGGTCCTACTTGGCCTTATAGTGTGCTGATGATGCCACCTAGAGGCAGACTTGTGTAACTGTTGGTCAATGTGTTAGAATACATGTTGGTCGAGTAGTGTCACATTTCAACATCGTTTCAATGAAACAGTTGTGATTTTGGAATGTAGGCAACTTTTGACGTTGGCTAGTTATCAAAAACTACAACCAAACCACCCTGTCACTCCCATATTTTATGCTTTATTTGTACTAATTACATCTTTCTCACGAACAGAGGAACACGAGGAGTCGGTCTACAATCACTACATCTCGGAAATACGCAACTTCCGGATGCACCTGGAGGCCCACGAGGAGCACCTGATCAGGCAACTCCGCACACCACTGGAGAGAGACGACCTGGAGCAGAGTCTGCAGCGCATCACAGAGCATGAGGTACACATGGGGCTATCAACGATCGTTGAACAGATTCAAGGACTCAGCGGTGATGTCATTTTCATGGTGGTTTCTATGTGTCGTCCTGCAGAAGAAGACAGCAGAGCTGAACAAACTTAAGGAGGACCTTGACGTCATGAAGGAGAAGTGTGAGCTGTTCCTCAGACAGGCCGCGGGTTCTCCTTCTGTGCCGACGCTCTCCTCTGAACTCACCGTCCTCGTTCAGAGCATGAGCCAAGTGTACTCCATGTCCTCCATTTATATGGACAAGTAAGACAATCCCCTCATTTTCTAGAAGTTATCGTAGTGGCGTTTACAGGGTTTATATAGGTCCATAAAACATTTTAATATATCTCAGATTCATTTCATTAAATAAACTTAAATTTAAATTGGTATTAATTGCCATAAACATTTTATTTAATTTCATTCATCCATCTTTTAATTGTTTTCTTTTTCTTCTTTTGGTGAAAACGAGTCAAGCTCTTCTGAGAAAGTCCACATTTCTGATGCTGCAAGCCTTAAACCCTCAACTAAATATATTGCCCATATTCCTACTGTACATAAAGTCTACCCCTGCATGAGACCACAGACATACTGTACTGCATACCTTTTATACTCACCTGCAATGCTTGAATATGCTGAAGTATGCATGACGATGATTAATCTGAAAATTACTCATAATTTGCTTTAAAATTATATTCAAAATGTCCTGAAAAGCATTAAATATAAGTGCCTGACACCTGTAGACACCCTGATTTAGATATTTTTCCTCGTTAGATATTTGAACTGAAAGTACCTGAATTAAATACATGTTCTCTGTGTTTTGCAGACTGAAAACAGTGAGCTTGGTGGTGAAGCACAGCCAGAGTGCAGAGGCACTCGTTAAGTCCTACGAGTCCAAACTGTACGAGGAAGACGCCATGAACTCTGACGTCAAGTCCATTGAGTCGGTCATATCAACACTCAAGGTAAAACTTGACTGGATTCTACATTGTAGAAACATTGGTGACATCATTAGCTCATTTTGAGTGACGGGTCCTCCTTCTGTTTATAGCAATGGCGGTCAGAGATCGACGAGCAGCAGGAGGTGTTCCACGACATGGAGGACGAGCTGCAGAAAGCACGAGTCATCAGCGACCGCATGTTCAAGACGCACAACGAACGCGACTTCGACCTCGACTGGCACAAGGAGAAGGCTGATCAGCTGAGTGAGAGATGGCAGAACATTCACTCTCAGATTGACAGCAGGTTCGTCTTAATAACTCTTCAGATGACTTTCTTTGTTGAAGTATTAAAAGCGCAAGTGTCGCTCATTGATAATACTCATTCAATTTCAGGCTTCGTGACCTCGATGGTATCAGCAAATCTCTGAAACACTACAGAGACTCCTACAGTAGTCTGGATGAATGGGTCAGAGAAATGGAAGCAGCACAGCTGAAGGCCCAAGAAAACAAACCCGAGGACAGCAAGGCACTGGCTGAGCTGTTAAACAAGCAGAAGGTGGGAGAAGAGTTCCCTTCCTCGATGTAAGATATATTCATGGATGTGTTCATTTATATAAATATAATGTCTTTTTCAGGTCCTCGTTGCGGAGATTGAACACAAACAGAGCAGAATTGATGAGTGTCAGAAGTACTCAGAGCAGTACTCATCTGCCGTCAAGGTAGCCCAAATCATTTCTGTTCCAATCATCCCATTTATTCTATCTTTGTTAAACTCTCTTTGATATATGAATTTAGTTGTCTTTTCCGGCTTTGTCTGGTCAACACTGATTGAAGATCCGAAGTGAAAACTGCTGGCGTTGAAACAACTTTGTAAACTTTCACATGATTCTCTCGTCAGGATTACGAACTCCAGCTGATGACCTTCAGAGCGATGGTCGACTCCCAACACAAATCCCCTCTCAAGAAACGGAGGATGAACAGCTCCTCTGATGCCATCCAGCAGGAGGTAAAACAGTGGTTTAACTTTAAGTCCAGTCCAGCTCTGCTCTATGCAGAGTACATCTTAACGATATACTTGCTTTTCTCTGTCATTTTCACACAGTTTATGGATCTCCGAACCCGCTACACTGCTCTCGTGACTCTCATGACACAGTATGTGAAGTTCGCCAGTGAAACTCTGAAGAGAACTGAAGACGAGGAGGTGAGAGATTCATATTTTAAGAACTTCCCGGCTTTTCTACATTTACAGTGGCTTTTGTATCACCTTTCAGACTGTTGGGGCTATGTACTGTACTGTAGATGTTTAACTAACCATGCTTGCAGGTATGTCATTTCTTCACTTTGAAACAGTAAATTGTAAAATGATGCAACAAACAAATACACCTGTGTTTTTCTACTCACTGTAAGTTCTTCACTTGACGGCTCATGATGAGTGAAGGTCTTTGCTTCATTACGCTGATGAAGCAAAGGAGATGTGCAAATGCAGAGCATGTCTGCATGCACAGGTATCGCTGGTGACGGTGGCTTGCTGGGACGAGAGAGATTTTTTTATACTTTTTATACAAAAATCCTCTCTCATATAAGAGCTGGTGCTGAGTGAAAATGAAACCTCTCCAGGAACTTGTGTAGTATTTTGTAAATTCTGGTACTGAGAGGTATTCTCAGTCCTTTTTGTTGAAACCATGAGTGGAACGAGTTGGGGTCAGAGGACAGAGGGGTAACACTTTATAATACCCATTATTAATAAATGGTAAATGTGTAATTTGTTAACCTTTGCGCAATGGTAATTTCACTATTAATTAACTATTTATCATTGTTTTATTTACATCAGTTGCAACTTTACAATAAACAATTTCTTAATAAATGTTTTTTAACACTGAATTGTTTGTTAATAGTAAAATAACTTAAAACCAAAGTTGAATGAACTATACATTTTACATTTATTAATAATAGTTATTATAAGGTTATGATAAAGTGTTACCAACAAACAAATCAGTGACAAATATCGTCACAGTAATCTGTAAAGTAATTTTTCTTGTCAAATGTGAATATTAACATTTTAACCCTCCAAAATATTTATGGCTCACCAAAAAAAATCAGTCTTAAAAATTGCAAATTCCTGGAGAGATTGTTTAACGTTCCTGCAGCATTCTGGTAAGACAGAAAATATCCCTGCAATTCATTTGATGATTTCCAATGAAACATGAAACAGTGGATGACTTATTTTTTTGCATTATAGAGCAGAAAAGCTCTTGACAAGGCCGAGAGTGCAAAAACGACAGAGAGCGTGGAGCTCCAAAGGGCCGCAGGGGAGGTAGAGATTAGTCAACTTAAGCAGCGGCTCCAGGAGCAGGAGGCGTTGCTTGTTGAGAGACAAGCACAGCTGGAGGAGCTGGAAGGAGAAGTAGAAACTCAACAGAAGACAATTGATGATCTCACCTTCCACAATGCACAGCTGGAGCACGAAATTCATCAGTACGGCACCAAGTTAGAAATAGCGATGAAAGACAAAGATGCCAGTGAGCTGGAATTAAGTCACACTAAACAGCTAATTGAGCAGTCAGAGGCCAAGCTGTCTCTGGCTCAGAGGAAAGTAGAAGAGCTCTTAAAGAAAATAAATGTCGACGAAGATCTGAAGAAACAGAGCCCCGCACTTCAGGGAAAGATAAACGTGGAGGAAGGTACAGAGGAGCAGTTGCAAATTCAAGTCCAGGCTAAAGAAACTGTTCTGGCTCAGACGCCTTTGGTATCTCACAGTCAGACGACAGTCAACAGTGAGCCTGAGTCATCTACAGCGAGAGAAAATGAGAGCATGATGGCGGAGGCCCTGCAGCAGAAAGTCGACGAACTGGTCCTGGTCCAGAAGAGAGCAGACATGGCTGAGGAGAAAGCGCAAAGTTACAAAAAGCTGTTGGACGACAGCAACAACAGACTGAAGAAGCTGCAGATGGACATGGAAAGTGAGAGGAACAGCATGAGACAGAAATCGGAGGATCTCCAGCAGGAAGCGGCGAACATGAGGAGATCCGTCACTCAACTTCAAGAGGAAATGAGGGCTCTCCATAGAGCAAAGTCCTCACTGGAACAAAACACCTTTTTCCAGAGCACAGAGGTTGAGGGTCTTAAAGAGCAGCTGAAGATCACTCAAGGAGAGCTGCACAAGAAAAGCTCCATGGAGCAGGACAATAATCACAAGATTAGCAACTTAGAAGAAGAGCTCTCTTCCAAGCAGGCAGTGATAGATCAGCTGAAGTTTAAATGCAATGAGCTAACGAGGATAAACGTCTCATCTGAGGGTGACGTTAGGGGTCTTCAGATCCAAACAGAGTCATTAGAGAAGGAGAGATCGTTTTCTGAACAAAAGATCAAATCTTTAAAGAGTGAGTTAGAGAGCTGGAAACAGCAGCTTCAAGCAGCGAGGGAAGAAAACAGCTTGATGAAGACAGCAGAGCAGGCGTCGCAGCTCAAATGCAAAAGCCTTGAGGCAGAACTCCAAAAGAGTGAATTAGTTGCTTCTCAGCTGCAGAAAAAAGTAGACGAGTTAAAGCAGGCAAACGTGGAGATGGAAAAGAATCTGAAGAACGTCAGAGCTAAGCTTGATCAGGTGACGGTGGAGATTGACAGCAGGGACCAGCAAATTAAAATCTTCAAGTCCCAAGCCGAGGGCACCAAATCACAGGTTAGGATTATTGAGGAAGAGCTAAATAAGAAATCGCAGACCTACTACGAGCTTCAGATGAAGCTGCAGGATTACAGTGACGAGGCGAGGAATCTGACCGAATTGGAGCAGAAAATCAACATGCTGAGATCAAACATCGCCAACTACGAGAAAGAAGTAGCAACTCTGAAGTCAGAGCTGCAGGCGGTGTTTGCTGAAAGGAATTCTGCAAATCAAAAGATCCACATGCAAAACGCTGAAATTAATGATTTGAACATGTTGCTAAAGACAAAAAATGCAGAACTACAGAAAGAAAACGCTGACAGTCAGAAACACCTCAATAAAGTCAAGGCGTTGGAAGATGAGCTTTTCAAATACAAGACCAGCATGAAAGGGTTATCCAGCAGCTCAGAGAGGGTTACAGAAACCCTAAAGCAGGAGATGTATGCTCTTCAGAGTGACAAGAAAGCGACAGAGAGGAAAGTAGAGAACTTGAATGTTAAACTGTCAGAGTTCAACTCTTCCCTCCAAAGAACTAAAGATGAGTTGTTGAAAGAGACCAGAGACAGAAAAGTCAAAGAATCCAAAATATTGCAGCTAGAGAAGGAGCTTGAGAAAAGTAAAGCAGCATTGAAAGACGTAACGTCGAATTCTGACAGATCCCGATCGAATCTGCAACATGAAAACACGATCCTTAAGAGGGAGAAAGCTGAGGTGCTAGAGAAAAGCATTTTGTCGGGATCTGAAGTCAGAATGCTGAAGGAAAAGCTGCAGCGTACCCAAACAGAGGCAGACCAAAAGCAAAGAGAGAACTCAGTCCTTCAGCTGAAGTCCCAGCAGATGGAAGAGCAGCTTGAGAAGTGCAAGAAAATGCTAGAGGAGTTGAAAAATAAACTAGAGCTTCAGAAGGAGGGCTACGAGAGGCAGTTGTTGATAGTGCAGACTGAAATAGAGAAAAGGCTGATTGTCCTCCTGTCTGAAAACTCAAGTGAAGGTGAGAAGTCAAAACATAGCGCAGAATTAGCAGAGATGCTCAACAAGTATTTCAAACAAGATGTCAGACAGATTAAAACAATGTATCAGACTACTGTGGAGTCAAAGCAACAAACAGACCAGCAGCTGCAACTTCAGATCAAACTGGACAAACTGCAGCAAGAGAGAACGAAGCTCGGACATGATCTCACAAACGCAAGATCACAAATAGCCCAACTTGAGGAAGACAAACTTAGACTCACTTCAGCAATAAGCGCTTTGCAAAGCTTTCGCAATGAACAGCCAAACGAGTCGGCGAGGTTCGAACAGCTGTTGAGTGAGAGTGAGTGGAAACTGACAGTAAAGGACAGCGAAGCGAGATCTCTTCGCGACCAAATAGAGTCGTACGTCAAGGAGATTAAAACTCTCCAGGAGAAGCTTCTGACGCTAGGGGTCAGGATGAAGACTGACAACCAGACGACAAACAAACAGGAAGTCACTGAAACCGGTCATCACTACGTCAAAGGCAGTGAGCCTGGCTCGCTGAAGATGGAACACACAGTGACACAGAGGACGATGCCCTCATATGAGAGTGGAAAATTCAACCTGGAGGACGAGATTCTCAAAATGAAAGTGTCCTCAGAGGTATGGATGAAGTTCGTTCAGTAACTGACTGCAATGAAATATAGTATTTAGTAGTATAAAGCCTTTTGTGGCTCCAGAAGAAGCCTCTGATAAACTGATAAATTGCCTCCAGTGATGTCACTCAGTGGCTACGTTGCATTGTGGGTAATGCAGGCAGCAGGTTTTGATTGTTTTTGAACTTTCATAATGAATCCAACAGTGTTTAAGTATTGCAATGCTAGGTTAGTGGACTACATTACCCACAATGCATCAGACTGTGTGATATCACTGGAGGCATTTTAATAGATAACATGCAGCTTACTCTGCAGGCAAAAAGGCTTTATGGTTTAACATTTTTTTTTACATATGCAGTAATGCTGTAAACACACTTTATTGTGTAAAATTAGTGGAGTTACCCTTTAACAATTGCAAATATTTAAATGTAATAGTTTTAATACAAATATTTATTCAGCAGTTGAAGTTATCTGTAACAGTTTAACTTATAAGTTCTTCCATTGTCACATATACAGATGTCAACAATGGGGAAGGAAAACATCCTTGAAGGACTGAAACAAGTCAAACAAGATAAAATGGAAGTCATTCAAAGCCAAAGTCTTCATGATTCACCAACAAAGAAAGCTTTGAATAGCTCTACTCATCAAACTCCTACCCTCCTACAAAAAGACATTCAAAATGTGAGCGCAACCAAACCTGATGAGCCCACGTCTGTGGCAACACGTGGATACCTGGCTCTGTGTGGACTGGCAGACACACATAGCACCACCAAGACAAGAACTTATCGGATCACCAAAACCTATGAAACCTTAGACACATCAGAGAGAACAGACGGTGAGGGAAAACTGAGTGAGATGTATTCAACTTCCCAAAAGCTCCCAGAACTCAAAGGCAGCACAAGTGTCCAAAACTTAATCAAATTCAAGTACTTGGATGAAGAGGTTCTGCTGCGCAAGTCGACCATGGGTCTCATCCCAGCAGAAGATACGCAAGCATCACTTACTACACTTACTCTGCACGGTGACAAACCAACAACTATTGCTGGAATTTATGTGGAGTCAAGTAAGAAAAAGATATCCTTCCTAGAAGCTGCTGAGAAAGGTTTCTTAGCAAAGACGTACGCTCTTGAGTTTCTGGAGGCTCAGGCTGTGACAGGAAGCCTCACAGATCTGACCACAGGCCAGTCACACTCAGTTGGTGAGGCTGTGGAGAGAGGTTTCATAGAGACTGGCCTGAAAGATAAACTGATGGAGGCTCAGAAAGCAGTTAGTGGATACATCCATGCTGGCAAAAAGCTGTCTGTGTTTCAGGCAATGGAGGAAAGGGTTCTTGACAGATACAAAGGCAAAAAGATCCTTGAGGTCCAGGTAGCCACTGGAGGATTGATCAACCCAGAGACTGGTGTCAGGGTACCGGCGAGCATTGCTGTTGATCAGGGTCTTTTGAACAAGGACACTCTTCAGAGTCTGCATGATCCAGTTAGTAACCCCAAAGGTTTCCACAACCCTGACACTGGACAAAAAGCATACTACTCTGAAATCCTGAAGAAATGCCTTTATGACATTGATGGTGGGGTGTTTCTCTTCCCATTTGGTGAGAGAAATCTTACCAACACCTCTCCCCTGAGTTCTCACAGAGCGTCGGTCGTCATCAGCAGTCGTGGCATCGAAATGTCGGCATATGAAGCTTTCAAGACGAGACACGTCGACAAGAGGACGTATCTGTTTCTGTCCCAGCAGGAAAGTGAATGGCAAGAAAAGACCTTAGTTGACGCCAGAGGGAGCCCGCTTCACATCATTACTGATGTCAAAAGTGGCCGTCAACTTTGTCTAGAGTCTGCTCTGAGTCAGAGATTCCTTGAAACGTCCGAGCTTGAAAGCTACCGCAGCGGGCTTCTTAGTATCTATGAGATTGCGGACATCATATTTTCAAGAATGGTTGTTGTGGAAGACGTCAACAGCCCCATTGCTGGTTTCTGGGATGTCACTCGGAGGAAGAGGCTGTCAGTCCTTCAGGGTTTTCAGCAGGGCTTCACTGATAGAGTCACCGCTTTACGCCTGTTGGAGGCCCAGGCCTGCACTGGAGGTATTTGTGACCCTTCTTCAGGAGAGAAAGTTACTATCTCCGAGGCTCTCACAAGGAATCTTTTAGATGAGGCACTGAATCAGCAGCTCCAACCGTTCGAGCAGGCATTCAATGGCATCGTTCACCCCAAGACTTCAAAGAGCCTGTCTGTTCCCCAGGCTGTTCAGGAAAATCTCCTTCCAAAGGATGCCGGCTACCGCTGCATCGAATTCCAGCTCTTGACTGGAGGATTGGTAAACCCTGACACTCACGATAGAGTCTCACTTGAAGAAGTTATTCAGAGCGGCCTTGTTGACAAAGTCACTGCCTCTGCACTCAAAGACGAGAAGTTCCTCACCAAGAGCCTCACCTGTCCAAAGACCAAGAGGAGGATCACGTTCAGGGAGGCACTTGAAAGGAGCGTGTATGACTGCCACACGGGGTTGAGGTTACTGGAGGCTACAAAGATTCATGGTTATGGTGCAAAATCAACATTTCATTATGTTTCCGCGTACAAGTAATAAACATTTGTAAATATGCTGCTCAATAGCATAAAAGCAAAACCTGCAAATAGGATTTTCCTTTGGTTTACCTTGACGTTACTGTTTAATGTTCTTTTTTTGGGTCACACACATGTGGTCAATGAGCTTTTTTGTTTTTAACCTGATTATGGTATCCTCCCTTTTCAGGTTCCCCCCCCCTCAAGTGTTTTTTTTTTTAAAATTTCCTAACAAAGTTAACATTCTTGTCAAAAACCCATCTGTTTGAATTCTAGAGATCTGTTGATGAGGAGAAGAGAGAACATGGTGATAAAGTTAGCAAACTGTTGCACTGGATGTCCAATGTGAAACAGACCTCTAACAATGGTGGGAATGCTCTGAAAGATAGCAATGCCAACACAGACGCTTCTAATAAGCCCCAGGTAAATGATGTGTATTGTTTGTGGTGTTCTTAGTATGTCCTGTTTTCATATGATGCCACGCATTTGTTGTGTATGAGAGCATGCTTTGGTTTATCGGTGAAGAGTATTTTTCTCATCAAAATATCACAGCCTTTTGCTATCACAGTGTATGATTTCCAATAAAAACACACAGTCTACTTTCTGATTCATTGAATCAATAAATATTACACTTTAGGTAGTGGTTGTACTTACTGTATCACATCCCGTGTGCACATGGCCTATCGAAGCATGATTAATATCATGGATTTGATGGTATATTTGATTATGTGTGATTATGTGTCCGACTGATTCAGTAACCCCCAATGTTGCACAAGCACTCATATTTCAGAACACCCTTAGTGACCAAAAAATAATAATCTCCACACTGTAACGCACCCCCGACTCCAACAGGTTTTGAAAATCCATTTCAGATTTTTGTCCCTGTTTATCTATAGAAACATGCATTATACTGTAGATATGGTCCAAAGCTGACATTATTTAATTGAAATATGAAAGAAAATAGAAATGTTTCTTATGTGTGCCTATGGTGCATCACAGTAGCATCCTAACTGTGATGGACTAGTGCTGAGAAGCAGTTTGAATGGGTTGTAATTGATGGTTTTATAGGATTCAAACTATCTTACGTAACAGAATAGAAAAGAGAGTAGGTGTATGCATTAAAGAATATCATTACACATCTACTATGCTAACTTGCCAGAAACTAGATAATTTACTTATTTTTACACATCGCTATTTAAGTAGAGGGTTAAGTTTAAAATCGAATCAGTGATTAAAGTTGAGCTAAACTGTGTATACATGAAACAGTTTGAATAGATTTCGTCCAGAGTGTTTATACCGGACCAATTCAACTGGTGGCCTGAGAGTCAAATGCGGCCCTTTAACAACATCATTCTGGCTCTTTGAGCATTTTATAATTAGGCTAATTGGCCCAATTATTAGTTACTTATGTTATCAAGCACATAAATACTCTTATTTCATCAAAAGGTTTTAACCCAGGTTGTTTAAGCAGAGGGAATTTAGCTGGGTCAAACTGACAATGAAAGATTAAAAAGTTCAATTTCTGTCCTGCACTTTTGATAATATAATATTAATTTTTGTGAAAACTAAGAAACATAAAACATTTTTTCTTGGAAGTGAATTAAATTCCTAACTTTACAGGCCAGACATTGGGAATATAAATGTCCTCAGCATAAGTTTTTGTTTTGTTTTTTTGTTTGTTTGTTTGTTTGTTTTTTCAAACCTGGCCCTTAAAGTTGAATAGGTCTGGCCTGCACTGTCAATGCCAATAAATTAACTTAATCAATAAATCAATAAACCTAAACCATGGGCACTAGATATAGTTATAAATATTGCATCCACAACTTAAGTAAAATTCAGTTATATCAATGAAAAGTTGAATTATTACTAATGAATAATTGTTATGATTTGAGTACATA
>OMLP01013186.1:13465-35275 GCA_900302685.1 Spondyliosoma cantharus | reverse complement strand
GAGGGAGAGATCAGATTAACATTACTCAGATTACTCAGGAGACCAGCTCGACCATTTTTATGGCACAAAGCAAAATTTGCTATCAGGAAGCACAAAACGCTTCTTAATTCAGGCACCTTCAGCATGCCATTTCTTAGAAGCTACAGCTGCAAGAAAGTCTTGTTTTAATGTTTCTGTGTGCTTATTTACTAAATTCACTTCATGAATGAATCAGTCATCACAAAGACAAAGGCCTGCAATTTGTCAGAAAGCAGGTTCATATAATGTTAATGATGCAAACTTAACATCTACTGCTGCTTCACATGGTGCAGCAGTGGTTTAATATGCATTAAAGGTTTCCTGTGGCGTTTAGACCTTGCGTCCAGCTATTTTCCTACAAGCATCCCTGGTTTCTTTATCTAGTGTAGGCACACAAGGACCCAACAGTGCAATACACAATACAAAACACATTACTGCCAATGGATTCACACAATTCAACTAATGTACAGGTGGCTGTAACACAACAAAATACGCAGCAATGCAACACACAGACAAGGAAGAAGACTGTAAGCTAAGCAAAAATACACACACTGAATAGTGCCCTTTGCAATGTTAAGGAAAGTGAGAAAAAAACTCCTGGATCAATCCCTTTATCCAGATCAACACCAAAATGTAATGGGGTCCATTCTGGGCCTATGCTCAATCCAAGTTTCAGGGAAATCTGTTACCCTCCTGCTGACAATCCAAGCAACAATGCAGAATTTAAATACTTAGAAACTTGTTTAGTTATGAGAAAAACTCCACAAGGCACCTTTCGGCAACCAGCAGTCAACTCAAATTTGACATATTGTCACCTTATACTAAAGCTATGTATGAGTATTTCTCGCTTAAAAACACCTCTCAGCTGAGAATGGAACTAATGAGAGACTGAACCAAAACAGTTGTTGTAACTCAAACAAGCTTAAAAGCTACATAAACCTGAGGGGGTTGCAGTGCTGGGTGACAATTATCTGTGTGTGACCACTTTCATCTAATATATACTTATTTTTTTTCTATTGCCAAAATAAAAATATAGATTTGAGCAACTTAAAGGCTGTGAATGATGAATTGAATGTTAAAAACCAGAATGATATATAAGTAGGGTACAAGTAAAGTTAACAATATTTTGTCTTGTATACATGAAACCTGAAATGGATGCATGAGATGGTTAATCACCACATACCTGACACAAACACCTGTGATTGGTCAGATTGTTTACTTGTGAACATGGGGCGCTTGGTTTGATGCACCAGAGCAGACACTTTAAATTCAAAGAGTCATAATCAAGTTTGATCATTTTAAAAGCCAAAACTCTATGGCTGACTGCACAGGTCTTCTGAAGAAGAAAATAAAGGGAATTTCTAAACAGTAGGGAGCCACATCATATGTCAACCCCCGGTCCCTCTGCTACACAGGCTGCAGATTGATTGACAGCAGCCGGGCCACCTCCGGCAGCATGGATGGGAGTCTGCAGCTCTGGGGTGACAGGCAGAATCTCCCCAGCAGACACAAAGAAAGGCTCGATCTGGTTGAGTGGGAAGGAGGGATGGATAGACGGGTGGATGGATGGATGGATGGATGGATGGATGGATGGATGGATACAAGGGGGTGAAAACAGATGAAGAAATAAAGCAGACCACGCAGAGGTTAGATGTACTAGGAGCGGGGGAGGGGACACCGAGGGGAGAAGAAGAAATCGAGTTGAGGCTGGTTGATAAATTGAGCCTTCATTTATCACAATAGTGGTAATGGCAGAAGAAGGCTGACAACAGAGGAAAGGAAGATAGATTATCACCATGTAATACCTCAGTATATAAGCTGACCTACTGCAACAAGGCCAGAAAAAAATTCTTATAATTTTAATTTGCATTTTGCAGCAGAGAGCAGCAGAGTCAGATGATGAGAAGATGATTTCGGCTCACGGGTTACTTTGGGACAGACCGCTGAGTTTGGAGCAGCTTCCAGTCACTTAGCGTCTGGTATTTGACCGAGGGGAAATCAGGGCTCCACAAACATCAATAGGCTTTGTTACAGTGAGGGATGGATGCCCCGGCACTAATCAATACTTACCGTTCGACAAAAGGGCTGTGTGGGGCTAACCAGAGCCCGAGCAGACTCTAGATGTGTAAAACACGAGATCTCAATCCCTCCTGGATCATTTCACAACACAAGTAAGCTCCTAAAGTATCTCTGCATGAGATAAAAAATAAAAAGATTCCTATTAATTTGGCATGATGAGAGAAAAGAGCATTATAATGCAATCCAAGCGCTGGCTCACACCGTTTGGGTCTGGTGCTTGAATAGTATTGAGTGTTTGAGAGCTCGGACCGAAAGGCGGTGGCGGCGGCAGACCTGCAGTTCGCTCTTTGATTTGCTCGCTCAGTCGTTGCCTCGTTCTCTCGCTCGGTGGAGAGCTGAGAAATGAGGTTAAAAATGAAATGTGAGGAGCGCGCAGGGGAGTGAAGGCCACAGACTGAACTGATTAATTAGAACTAATCACACAAATCGGAGCTAATGGAAGTCTAATGGATTACTGGGAAGACTAGCCACTTCTTGGATGGAAATATCGCTGCTGCTGCGGTGAGGAGAAAACTTCGAAAGCAGTGAATCAGAGAAGAGCTGACCGGGTTGGCCGGCTGCACACAGAAAGCACTGGCAGGGTATTTGTCTGGCTCTAGTTTTGACTAATAGCGACAAGGCCAAACTTTGAAAAATGGCCGAATGCATTCATTTCCCCCCATTCAGAAAAATAAATCGTGGTTTCTTGCAGCAGAAATAAATAAACAGCTGGTACGTTGATTCTGCCCCGTGTTTCACATGTTTTCTCCCGCATAAACACATTCATCTGGGAGACAAAACACAACCCCTGACATGAGCCGAGGATCCAGAGCCAACCAAAAGGTCCTGACTGAATGCAGAGCGGGACGCTGCAGCTCGACGCCACAATGGCCCCATTGTCGGCTGTCTGCCTATGAAATATACCTTCCATGAAAGTGCATTTGTTAAACTCCGCCAAGATTAATGACATCCCGGTCACATAAAGGAGAGATTGTTTCCTGTGTGGCTGTGACACAGGTTTTATTATACTGTACTGCTGTGTGTGTGTGCGTCTGTGTGTGCGTGTGTCTGTGTAGTGGGCAGAGTGCATGTCCACCAGCATCTGAGTAGGATGTGAGTGTTGAACAGAATGTACGCTGCCAGTGTCTCAGTCTGTTCTCAGTGAGTATATATGTAGACCAGCATGTGTGTGTCTGTGTCTGTGTGTGTGCGTGCGTGCGTGCGTGCGTGCGTGCGTGCATGCGTGCGTGACATATATGTGTTAACTGAGGCTGGGTATTAAACCTCAGTAGCTTATTGTTAATGTTATGAAATGTTTGTGTCACACTGAAAGTTGGCATTGAATGTGAAATGAGATTCATACTCTTGTTAACATTAAATTGTGATTTTGCCTATTTTAAAAAGTAAGGCATCCTAAAAGCATATTGTTGTGAAATTGGTACAGAAACTCAAGTAGCGTGAACTGATCTTATTCTCTTAAAAAGTGATATGCTGAAAGATGCTATGCCTTTTGTAAATTAAACAAAATACTAGTTGTAATACTGGGTTTTCTCTTCCCCCAGCATTACAACCAGCCCACAGACAGGAAATGAGTTTCCCCTACTTGCTTTAAAAAAATGACATGGTTCCTTGTCTATACCTCGCAGAAAATCAGTTTACTCTGTCCAATGCCCAGAACGAGTTTCTTAAAATCTGGGGACCTTTTATTGAACATATATGGAAGGAGATTTGTCAACTTGGGAACTTATTGTATTGTGCTGTACTCTGTGACCCCAAATGGTGGACATTTCAGTCATTGTGTGGATTGACATGCATATTTGCACTTTTCTGTGAGCTGGCAGTTTGTCTGTTTTAATTTTTGCTCTGCCCTGTCAGGTCAATTTGTACATTTTTATTTGTGTTTTATAATAAGAAACAATAATTTAAAGTACAGAAACATCATAGACATGAGTGTATTTGCAAACAGGTATTTTTCAATGGTTACATATCTACCTCAGGATGTGTAACAAGAGTCTTTATCATGGATGTTTATGTTTAGTACTTCTGTTTAATATCAGCAACGTTTATGCAAAGGTCATCCTTGAGCTCTTTGAGGTTATAATTTAGCTAACTCAGTCTCTACCAGTCTTCAGTAACTTAGTGTCGAAGTTACATTGTCATTTGTTACATTTCTATCTCTTACTAGAGGAGATAAACATAACTGGCAAATATATACATATGTCTTTTAAATCATTGGTACCAAATAGTTTAAGTTAAATAGAGTGCAACAGAAATAAGTCCTACAACCGGGAAACAAATTAGCATTTGGCATTTCTGGTTCCCTCAACTGGTCATTAGGTTTTTTGAGTAGGTTTTCGGGTTGATGCCTAAAATAAGGTTTGTGGTTAACACAAGCTTTTCAGGTTTTATTGTACGACATAAATATGTCAGTAAAGACCACACATATGAATTATGAAGTGTTTACGCTACTCACTAGTCTGTATTTACAGGCAGACTTTAGTTGCAAACTATTCCCACTCAACCTTTCCAACTTGTAGACAGATCAATATACAGTGAAGTGTATAATATAGTGTAGCAGGAAGTTTAGTGGTGGCGATAGAGATGGAACCGGCATATATTTTGTTTATAGCCTGACGTTAGCTTTTTAATTCTGTCGATTGCATTTACAATCATCATTTACATCATCATACATCATCAATCGTTAAAGTGGTGTTTGTCTCTCAGGATTATCTTGCAAAAAAAGAAACTGACGGTATTAAAAACTTGCCACAGAGATGATTTTCTGAAATAATCCAAGGGAACCAGTCTACTTGTTGGTTAAGAAATATCTAATGGGAACAATGTATTCTTTCTGTTTAGCCTCTCTGACCAAATGTCCTTTATGTGCTTTAGCACACTTCACTGCCATGCAACAAACATACCATTCTAAAGTCATTACCATCATTACTACAAATTCACACTGCATAAAAACCAGTCTACACAGCACTAAACTACACTGAACAACACCAGCCCACAGAAACAATTAGAAGGTGTAATCTCTGCACATCTATCTGCCAGGAGGCCTGAGCACAAACGCTGAGCAGGGAGATAGAGAGAGAGAGAGAGAGAGAGAAGGAGAAAATAACCATTATTATTAGCAGACAGGGCTGTCTGCACTGGAGGCCTGATCACCTTCTTTACACAGACAAGCTCAGAGTTTCTGGGCTTTGAACAATCAGATAACACACACACACAGACACACAAACCTCCTGTTTTGCCATGTATTTTTGACTTTACACGGACAGTCAGGAGCAGCACTGCTTTTGTTGTGCAGTCTGTCGCCATACTGTGATTGGGAGGTTGTAAAACCGAAGGATTTCTCATCCATCTACGTCCTAATGCTGTCATCCTCCTTCTGCCTGGCTGCTGATTACAGTCTGTGTACTGTCTAGCTGCGTAACACTGACTTAATGTTATTTTGCTTGAGCAGAGCCATTGCAGCGACCCAGATGTCCATATATTATAATCTAATCTAAGATGATTCTGGCTCTGGATTGGCTAATCCAACACCACTCCTCCTAATCTGATGTCTAATAGACGACATCTGGACAAGACGACATAAAAAACACAGCCCGGAGACAATCTGATTGACTTGTTTGGGAACAATAATCTTGTCTCTACAGTAACTTTGTTCATGTAAGCATGAATTTATCCACATGTTTACCACTAAATGACACAGACAAATGTTGTTGATTTCACTGAAACTCAATAATGTGACTTTCATTAAATCACAATCTTTTGAACATGCCGATTTACCAAATTGCTTCTTTTAGTATGGAATTTGGAATTTTGGAAGTAAATAATTAAAGTGTGAATAATTAAATAGTTAATAAATAGTTAAAACACATTCTTCAAGCGCACCTCTTCTTTAGCCAGACAGCCCGTGTCTCACTGCATTCACACCTCTGCCTAAAAAGCAATGAATAAATACAGAGTCTATTTCTGCTGGTGTCAACACGTTCCTTTGAGTGTATAATGGATCAGATCATCAATAATCAATTGAATGTGTCACCTAGCAGAGGTGGCTCCCCTCATTTCGACTGCTCTTTTGCCTCCTGTCCACTCCTGAGGTGTGATACGACCCCTGAGTGGATGCGTCCCATCTTTTCTGAGCTGCAGGAGGCCTTCTCAAAGAGCATAGCAACAGACCTGTCTTCCCTGTAAAAATAGGATTGGCTTCTGTGAAGCCGACACGACGCCACAGATACAACACACACTTCACTTCATTGATTATGCGCCCGAGCCCCTCAGAGCCCAGCTTTACAAGTGATGTCTTCCCCTCTTCGCCTTGCTCGCTCTCCTCATAGCTCCCATTTTCACCCTCTTGCTCAGATTTGGAGCCATTTACCTCACAACGGCATCAATATTTTAGTCCTCCTGGATGCGGAGACTTTGCTGTCTTTTTTTTTGTACATTTCTATTGTTTCCCCTGGATAATGAAATGTTAATGTTATTTGGGCATGAGAGACATGCTGTAGACATGGGCCAAAGACAACCATGGCAGCTTTGTGGCAGAAATCAAGAAAACGAGGGCCATTGCATGGGCGGATCCTTTCTTAAAGCAAAAACAAAACGAAAACAAGAATTGAAAGCTGCTTTGATTTGGAGACTCTTTTCAGGCGGACACTTTCTTGTAACACATACAATGCGGTAACGTTTATACATTTTCATTGTTTGACTTAAAATGTCTAAAAACAACTAGACCTTTATTATGTACTATGATTTGTTGAGTTGTGTACTTAAATTGTCCCAAATGTTTGCAACAATGTTGATGAAATACATTATTTTGTTCAAGGTACATTTCATTTGACTGTCTGTCACCAGAACTAGAGTCAGAGAGTAAGTATGGAAGTCGGTGAAGCTTTAAAACATTAACTCATCAATGAACAATTCTACCTGAGACATAATTTAATGATAATTCCAATTTAATTTTCATCTGTAGTGCTTATTTAACAATGAAGACAACAACTCCCATGATCCCACACCACTAAGGTCTTTTGTTTTGATAGATAGACCTCTAGCAGCATTATTAGCAAAAAAACATGATTTGATCCTTCTAAGTATGTATTGTGTATCTAAAGCCTGTTGTATATCTCATTCCTTATGCTTACACCAAACACAAACACTGAAGTGTATTTTGAGTCTATCCCACATACACCGTCAGGCTGCCGTAAATATTCAAAAGTGCAGAATCCACAGCTGAAAATAGTCTCCAAGCAGAGAACTGTTTAATCTACAGTGCACAGCTGTTTTAGGAAAATAAATGAAACACATTTGTGTACATGTATTTGTGATTTATTTATTTATTTATTTTTTATTTTTTTTGTTATAAAGGATAAATCTTCATTAGACGCAAATAGACTTAGGGCCACAGACAGGATGAGGAAGTCAGAAGGTACTGAGAGACAAAATAATTTTCTGGTAGTTTTGTGTTTGGTGTTTTGGTAACAAAAATGTAGAATAGTCTATTTTTCATTTAATACATACATACATTTGTAAGTGTTGCAATTTTACTTTTGCAAACATAAATATTCTGCTGTTACTAATGTGTTGTTTATCAAGCTCTAAGTGGGTGTGGTGGGATTAAATTGCTGTGCAAAACATCATATTTCTTTCACAAAACACGTCAATAAAGGGAAAAAAAGCTAAACAAGTCACATACTTTGACGTTGTGGACATGGCAGCTCTTTGTATTATACAATATGGGGTCCATACACAGAGCATGCTGCTATTTCATGCTAGCGTTCAGCAGCTGTCTATTTCGATCCGATAGCATACTGAGAGGAATAAAACGCAGGCGCCAGGGCAGAGGAGGCTGAGCAAACAAACACGCCGAGAGGTGCGGAGAGAAAGGACAGATGTATTGAAAGCTGTTGAGTGATGTGTTTTTTCTTTATTGCTGTGCATACTGTCGGCGGAGAGAGAAGGGAAGACAGATATGCAGCAGAGAGAGAGAGAGAGAGAGAGAGAGAGAGAGAGAGAGAGAGAGAGAGAGAGAGCGGGGCGAGGTGTGTTTCAATAAGAATACAATCCTTTCATATGGGTGTTAACCAAAAGAAGGCCAGATTGCATTCTTATGGAAATGTAGTGCGCACAAGTACGGCCACGAGAATAGATACTGTATAGTGCATTTCTCTTTTCTCTGAAATTAAATTCTCCATCAGTCCCATATTTCTGATCTAAAATTGGATGGTAAAGAAAAAAACAGTAGCTCAAACACTCAAGTTATTTTTGGACAAACCAAATTTTCCAAACAGTTTGTTGTCATTAATGGTTTCTCGCCACATCTATTTGGGCTTGATTTTAAAAGAACTCAGATTATGGGTTATCCTGGATTATGCAAAGGACCCTGTGCACAAATACTTATCAGTTTCATTTCTTTGTCCTCCCAATGATATTCATGCCAAATCCCACAGCGCCGTATCTTTGCTCACAGCTGGCAAGTGTAACTAAAGGATTATGCAAGCAGCTTCTACAAGCAAATAGATTTCTCCCTACTTCAGAGGAAACTGCTAGTTATGCAGCGCCTATCTGTCCGCCAGGCATGCACAAAAACATGTCTCCCATTTTCCTTTCTTTTTTTCGCTTGTTTTAACAGTGCATTTCAGAGGGAGATGGAGAGGAAAGAGGGGAACGAGAAACAGGACAGTAAACAAAACAAGCACAGAACCAGGAGGTCTCACTCACTAACAGTGTAGTCTATGTATGGGCACAGATATTCTGTATCATTCAGATGATTGTTCAGTAAACCACATGTGTCTTCACCTCCATATTGACTTGCTGAAACAAAACATCAGAACTAGATTTGTATTAAAGCACATGTTTAGACAAGACACCGCCACCACCTAAATAACCAGTAAACACGCAAGTATTCTTCTGGTGGACAAGCACTTATGATGGTCCGCCAGGCATCCATCACTAATACCCCCCGCCCCCCTCCAAACACGTGAGGTGACGCTTTGACTACTTCCTGTATGCAAATATTTCTGAAGGTTTCTTTCCCATATATGGTCCAGAGCCTAGCGAGCCTAGCCTATGATGGCACATTTCTGATTCTCCGCATGGCCTCCCTGCTGTCCCTGAGGGAGATGTGTATTAATTAGCATTGATCTGGAGCAAGAAAACACAGAGCAGATTGGGACAGGTCCAAGGCTATCACAGATACAGGAGCTTAGTTGAAATACAGCACAGAATACATTTACATTTTACATTTTAGCCAGCTAAATGACAACCACATCCAGAGAGATGCACCAAGAGTGTTACGGTAGGAACTAAAATGGCACTCAGTAGAGGCCCCTTTAATTCAATCAAGTCTAATCCGAGAGCAATCTCAATTGCCCTGTATCATTCTAAAATGAAACCACCCATAACTGCTTAACCATAATCTCAGTTCACCAGATCAAGGATCAAATTGAGCTCAATCAAGGATACCAGCCACCTAAATACAGATGTTTTTTTTCATCAAGATACATGCTTTATTCCCTGAGAAAATAACAAAAATGTGGTAGAAAAAAACCCTATCTCACAATGTCAAAGACAGCACGAACAATACTCAGAACTGTCTCTTTACCTGGATCCACACCAAAAGTAAATGGGGTCTATTCAGGGTTGAGATCCATCCTCCGTTCAAGTTTCATGGAAATCCTTTTGACCATTTTTCTTCTGTCAATGACCTGAAAGCCATAACCTTAATGTTTCTAGATCAGCAGTCCTAATCGCAGACCCAAGACGCATTCTGTCGCTTCTTGCTGAGCAGGCAAGGCCTCTTTGAGCCATTAGGCTCCAAACAGCTGTGAATGCCTTGTTATGTGCACAGCAGTGGAGTCAGAGAGAGAGAGCTGGTAATATCTAATTCAGATAAAAAAAAAGAGGGTCCACCCGACATCTTTTTATGTGCAGCAAACTCAATTTAGGATTATTCCAGCCTCCTTCTCGTCACTCTTCCTGTCTGCATCTCAGCCAGGAGGCCTCATTTAAAGTCTCTTCTTCCACACACATTTTGTGCCCACAATCAAATCCCTGCAGAAAGTTGTGACACAGCAGTTTTCATTGATTATCTCCAAACTTAATATAGTTTTATTAGAACCAAAACAGATTTCTGGGGTGTCATTATCCTTGATCTGATACTTCTCCATCTGTGACTTCTAAGATGATCATGTGCCCAAGAACATTTTAAACATCTTGAGCTAAAAAAAACTGTCCGACTCTTCCTCGTTATACTTTACATTTGCTCATTTAGGCTTGCCTTGTGCTAAGCCAATATGTGCACAGCGTTATGTGAGAGTGTGATTCAGCAGATACTGTGCTGTGATAATCAGCCAGGGACAACAGCAGTGTTTTATTTTGTAACAGCAAATATTTTTTGCATACAGCCAAAACTGTGATGAACTGATGAGTGCTGAGACACAGTGATAAATAACAAGTATCATCAAGAACATAAACCCACTCCATCATCAGACAGAGTTGAATTATTAGATCAAATATATTTGCCATTTTTCAATAACGTTTTTCCATATTTCAATGTTTCCAGGGCCTCACCCTTTGATGTGGAATAATACAAATTTGCCTTTTAATTAAACCTGTATAGACCTGAATCATTCAGTCAATTAATCAATTCATTGACAGACAAAATTAACTGCGTTAATAGTCAAAATAATCCATCTGGCAGTTCCAGGCTCTCAAATTTTAGGTTTTGCTGCTTCATTTTGCCTTAAATTATATTAAACTGACTGTATTGAATTTGTGTTGCTCGTAAAAAAACAGATTTCTTTAGACTATTTTCTGACATTTGGGGTAGATTAATCAAATATGAAAACAACTGTTGGTTAAAGCACTTAGCTTGTTAGAAAATGACATCTAAAAAAACAATTTTCTTCACCTGTAATCGCCATAGTTGTTAGCCAAATTGGCTGGATTAGCATAAACTTTATATTGGTTAACAATAAGCCTAAAGGTCTATTCTGCCTTTCAGTGCAGCTGGTTGCTCAATAGTTTCTCAGTCACCTGCAAAAAAGTCCAAGAAGAATCTCATCTACACACAATTTCTATTGTTGAGAGAGAATAGGCAGAGGAAGAAGAGAAAGAGAGAGAAATGGAGAGTTTGGCTGGAGAAACAGACAACAATTACACTTGCCCTAGGAGGCCGAGGGAACCTGACCACGTTGCTATGGAAACTCAAGTATAGCAGAAAGTAACAGGAAAATCAATTCAGATTGAGCTTACCTCTCCCTCTCTAGCTCTCGCTCCCTTCTCATTTCACAAGGGCTACAAGCACGTTTCCTCTCTGAATCACATTTTAACTATTGCCGCACTGATGCAGCACTAATCACAACAAACACAATGATTTCTTTTTTCCTTTTCATTCCCCTTAAATGAAAAATGTGGATTATAGTAACCAGAAAAAGACGTCTTCAAACACCTCTGAAATTGTATGAAAGAAAGATGGGGGCATGAATGTGTTAGGACTGAACACAAATCACCCTCTGTCTCAGGCACACCATTCATTCTTGCTCTTTCTTTCCCTCTTCACTCGCTCCCTCGGAGGGGCAACAGCAGCTGTATGCAGGTGATAAGCGTGTGCAGCGATGGTCGCCCAGCTGTGATTGGCTGCCTCAACTCCTACGCTGATGTGAAGATTGCAGGCTGCGTCTGTCAAAAGGCCACTCTGCTCGTGGTTGTCACCTGCCGCAAGCGACAGTTGGGCTAGCCGCAAATGACAGTTGGGCTAGCCACACTCTCAACACAAAGAGATTTAAATCGTTACTCTTAATGTTTCTGCATGATGCATCCTCTTACATTTAAGAAGACAGGATGTAGGGTATTTTTAAATTATAATTTACAGCATCATAATAGCATAATCATAAAAGAACAGAGAGAGTCAGGTGGTGACAGGAACTGACTCACCGATCCAGTCCCATTTTTTCACCACAGCCACTTAGCAGCAGCCTGCAGGGAGTTTGGGTTTTGTTTGGATCTTAGTCGTTGGCTGTAACAATGGCAAGGTGAGGTCAAAGACAGGCTGCAAGTATACTCAGTGTGTTTGTGTGTGTGTGTGTGTGTGTGTGTGTGTGTGTGTGTGTGTGTATGTGTGTGTGTGCGTGTGTGTGTTCTCAAGGCAAGTGGAGAGAAAACGAGCCTTGAACAAAAATAATGATGCTTGAATGCCTCATACATCAAGAAAGAGATAGAGGGTCACCTTGCAGTGAAGTCAGCTGGTCATTTGCTACTGAGGAAATCAATCTAGAGAGCGATTTGTCACAGAAATCACAAGAGAAGTCGACTGACACTGACATGATGAAGTATGACTGTGTAGTAATTCAATATTTCCTTATTACTTTATCTGTGATTATGTATAAATTTATCATGCTCAATATTGAAAAAAAATCTTATTAATGTTCTGACAGCCAAATTATGATTTCTTCCAATCCGGTCCTTAAGTCAACCTGTATTCTCAAAAGGAAGTTATTTAGTCAAGTGCATTTCACTGTAATTTGTTTTCTTGCCAACAAGAGCAGTCCTTGAAATTTTAATCCATCCTGATACAGTTCAGACCCACATCAGTACAATTCGTATATAAAACCTACATGAAAAGCTCAATAAGCTCCAAATATCTAGGAGCACTCATTTTGGTTGTGGAGCTGCAACCTAAGTCAATTAATCGATTAGTCAATTGATAGAGAATAAATAGCCATTTTGTTCTTATTTGAGATTCTTAAATGCAAGGATTTACAACCAAATCACAAGAATATATTCTAACGTTTCTACAAGACCACAGCAAAGTTAAAACTTTGGGTTGAATTTCTATTTTTCCTCTTGGCACAATGCTGTCCTTACATTATGCTCTGGTTAGGTTTAGCCACCACAGCCACTTGATCAGGGTTAGGAAAACATCATGGTTTGGCTGGTAGCAACAAACATGGCTAGAAGTTTCCTGAGGAAACACCCGGTTTCGTTGCCAATATGTCAATATGGTACATGACATGCCAATGGCATGTATGAACAAGCGTATCCGTGGTTTTCAGAAACATTACCTGCTAACGTTTTATCTTGGTGCCTTGGCTGGGATTTGCTGATTTCTCTGTCACATTAGAAATTAAATGAATGGTCTGGAGTGTTGGTTGGACAAAGAGAAGCCATTTGAAGATGTCACTTTGGACTCTGAGAAATTGTGATGAGCATTTTTCAATATATAGACCTAACTGTTAATTGTGAAAATAATCCACTGAATTAATAATAATAATGATATGATATGATAATTTTCTAATTATCAGTAATACTCACAATCATTTTAAATTGTGAAATAGTACAAATAAATGGCCGCCACAGCAATTCAGAATATTGTTTCCATGAAGACGGGAAGAAATTGTTGAGAACCTGACTTTCAGTTTATAGCATGGTTCAAGCCTTCAAAACAATGGATCCCACATTTCCCATAATGCAACTCAATAGCCTACCTGGTCAGCTCCCATGTCTTTCAACTTCCACGCCTTCAATTTGTTATTCTCGTAAAATTGTTGTCACCAAACCCAGGCTGAGATAACCATCGAACCATTATATCATCAGCGTTATGAATTTCACACACTGGAAAACCCTCTTCAGAGTTTTCACCGGCTGAGTGAACGTTTTTGTGTAAAACCAGTCATTTATCATTTCAAGATCGCATGTTCTGAGACAAATCTAGAATGCATATATCCATACCGTGTTTTGTGATGAAAGCACTTGATTATATTTCCTCCACTGATTGGTGTCCAGCAGGTGCCCTAAAACCATGATCATGTCTAATCAGTGTTACAGATTCCCGGCAGGAGGGCACAGGCATCGAGGCTCTGTGTGAAAGTCTAAAGAGGCTCAAAGTGATTTACTGTATTTCTCCAGATTTACCACCCTGGGAGCAGAATAAGACCATGTATTAATCCTTGATTGGATGGAAGAAAAAATGGAGTGAAAAATCCCTATTAGGTCAGCAGGGTGATTTGAGTTATTAAGTGCCTTTTTTACTCTAATCAGTCACTTTTAAGATGGGATCAGACACTGCTGCAATATGGGATGAGATTGAGGACACCATTTTGTCTCTGTTTCCCCCAGCGCTTCAGCTGGGAACATATGGGAGGGGTTCCTCAATGAACCACGCCACCTGTCACTGACACACGCAGACAGCGTGCAGGAACAGAGAGAGTTTGCACCTACACAGCTACGGTCTTCCAACAGCCAACATCCAGGAGAGTTTATAAACAGAAATTAATTGCTTGTTCCGGCTGTAATTAGCTCACACCATGCTTATTACTAATCTGTGTCTTGGCCTGATGCCAGGCGAGTTCTGGCCCGGCTCCAGTCCAGTTTCAACACAGTGTTGCTCTACAGTAATCCATAAGCTCTGGCAGGGTGGACCCGTTCCACTAACTGGGCTTTACTCAACTGTAAACACATATTTTTAACTTTGACATTATATTGACCTCTTCTAAAATGTAATGCATTGTCTATAAATTCATAGCCCTAATTTTCCCTTTGCTGATTTCATAACAAAATTGACCACAGGAAAGTTTAACTGGATGTAGTGTTGACATTCTGCACTTTTCAAATATATGTATTTTATACTTCTTCTTTTATACTGCGCTATATAAAATAAATGTATTATTGTTATTATTATTATGAGCAATGTGCAGACACCCCGATTGTATAAAACAAATGCAGGACATTACTGTAAACCAGATTCCAGCACTGTACTGACAGCATACTCAACCAAGAAAGTGCTTATTTAGGCTTCTGTCTTCAATCCAAGTCGAAATACAAAGGGGCATCCCCATCACAGAAAGCCAAATTGCCTATTAAAGATGAGAGCGTGTTCAGTCTCCCAGTGCGCCCAGCCATCACCACCCTAATCATTCCCTGCCTAAACAGCCTAATGGCTGCCATATTGCTACTGTTTATTAGTAAACACTGATGGAAGAGTGCCCGCTTCAACAGTTGTTGATTTTGTCTATCCGTATGGAGTATCAGCTGGGAATCGCAGCCACCGTGCCAGAACGCTGTCTGCTGTTCAGTCTCCCGTCACTAAACAGATTGCTTTATTGTTTTATGTGCATAGTGATTAGGATGTCAGTAGATGGCATAATATAACACATAAACCTGAGATAAAGCATTAAACAAATTTGAGTGCTGAGAACAGCCTCTCTTCGGGTATTTAAACTTCACTAGATTGTTCCACTGATTTATTATAAAACAGAATGTGAAAGCAAGGAAGCATTCAAAAGCTCACTGTATTCTGGCATAAAATTACAAGTCTGTGCCGCAGCCTGTGATCTAGAAGGACACTTCGAAGATGACCTTAGGTTTAAGATGCTTTTGGGAAGCCCGCTCCAAGATCGATTTCCCTCCATCTCTGTCTCAGTAACCCTTCTATCGATCCTTATCAAATATGTATCACGTCCTCAAGCCTTCACCACAGCTAAGATGGAGACTTCAAACAGCTCAGAGAGAAAGAGGAGAGCTACGTTTCTTTCTTTCCAAATGGCAAATCCCACAGCAGGGGGAGATGTGAAACCAAAATAATAATGTTATAATATGCTATAAATGTGAGCCATACCGCGACATATAATAAAATAAAAATGTAATCTCAGCTATTTCAAAGGCTTTTGAAATAACACTGAACGAAAGCTATCCTGAAGCAAAAAAAGCCTTACAAAAGACAGTGGGTTTAGTCTTCTACAAAAGGCAACAGAGAGACACGCTGTGCACACAATACATGTAGAAAACACCCCCCAACTATCTCTGCTCAAACCTCACTTCTTACTAAAAGGGTCTTGTCTTGTCCTCTTCCAATTCCCCAAACTCCCCTTCACACAGCGCTCGTATGTTGCAAATGCACAAAATGCATCCTTCAGCTCATGTTCCCATAATTCTCTGTGGCAGCAGCATGATTAATGCACACAACTATTGATTTTTTTTTCTTTGCTCTTTTTTTCTTTCTTTCGGGAGAGTGCCCACCCCCACCCCCAAACACCTCCTACTTGGTCGTATCACTCTTTGTACCCTGTCACTCACACACACATTGAATATATATCTCAATGAAAATAAATGCACGATTGCAGCAGCTTTACACACACGCTGTACGAACAATAAGCACCCCCGTCTTCCTCAGCTTTCAGGCAGCTGTGTGTGAGTGGACAGGGAAAAGGGGTGCAGTGAAAGACAAGGGTCAGCATTTCACTAACTGCTGATCTGTGTGGGAGGAGGAGCGGAGAGGGCAAAATGATAGGCTGTGTTTTCATAGGGTTTCACTGCAGGATGGGTGGAGTAGAGTGCAAAAAACGTGCATCCAGGCACCCACATACACTCAGATGCATATGTGTATAGTATATTTGCATGCATGTACATGTACACAATCTAGATCTTCTTCTGAATTGCTAAGAGGCAACTCCAGCTCCTGAACAAAAGGATCTACAAACCATGTTTGCGTGGGGAGAGAGCAGAAATCTGGCGAGAGATGGAGAATGAGAGGCAGACATGGTGTGAAGGAAAACTGACTGAGGGTAGGAAAGTGGGATGAAGACAGGGGGAAAAGATCATGTGGCTAATGTGACGCAGTCCGTTGTTTACCAAAGAAAAGCCTCGCCCACTCTCCTCCTCTCCACCTTGCAAATCTCCTCCTTCTCAGGCTCTTGTTTCCCCAACTCTCGTCTCACTTCCTTCCCTCTAATCAGCCATCTCCTCCTCTACATTTTTTTTGCATCTTCTTCCCTCGCAAGCTCATTTCTACCACTGTGCCCTCCTTTCAAGGTTGGCCTGACTTTGGGCGTGTTGAATTTACAGCCCTGTCTCCGCCTGTCTCTCAGTGCCCTCACTGTCAATCTCAGTGAAAGATGGAGGTGGTGGCACATCACTGGCATGATAAATTCCTGCTGAGCAGTGATCCTGTAAACCAAACACCTACAGTAGCCCCTTTGTAGACATCCTTAACATTCAAGTGACTGAGCTGGTGGCTGGTTAAGACTGTGATTCTATTAGCAAGCAAACTGTTTAATTAGCCTCTATAAGCACTCACAAGAACCCATGAGAGAGAAGTGAGCAGAATGCGTGAGTGAAGAAGCACTTTCATCACTTAAATGCTAAACGCACAGCTGGGAAGCAGCCGGCACGGATGTGACCAAGAAATGTTACTGTAGATTTTTTTTCTTTTTTCCTGTACTGATGCCGTGAGTATTTGAGGGACTTATTTGCATAAAGCAAACAAAAAAAACAACATTTTCCACGCAGGAGGAAATTGACTGGGGCGCTGTGCCAAGCAGGTTATGCAATGAGATGAGAAGAGAGGAGAGAAGGCCGATAGTCAAGACCAGTGGAGGAGGATGTAAAAGATGGGAGGACAGAGAAGAGAGAGGGGAAGAAGAGTAGAGAATAAAGGAAAGGAAAGGAAACAGAAGAAAAGTAAAATGTGAGAAGGAAAAGTGAGAGAAGGGGAGAAGATGCACTGGCTGATCTCTCAGACAGTGACTCTGTATTGTTTCCAGTGTGAATGCAACATAAACAATGTCAGATACTATTGTTTAAAAACATAATCTGTATTTTTTTATGATATATATATATTGTAAAAATACAGATTACGTTTTTATCATCATATCATAAAAAATAGACATGGTGTCATCTGATTTCAGCTGAATGAATAAATCCAACACCAGATTAATCTAAATATGGATGCAAAAGAGAATTCCAAAAAGCTGTCTGATATGGCAAAACTATATAGTCTCGCACTATATATCATCATGTTTCCCAACCCTCAAACATAATGCATCCATACAAATATTGAATTGGTAGAATAGCAAGACGGAGGCACATCCAGGAAGCAGGAGTGGCTTACGGAGTCATCCCTCTCCACCCGCCTTGCGCTGAACGTGCGTCTCTCAACACAGACCAAAGCCTCCCGTCCTCCTCCATCTCTGGCCTAATCTCCAGCCTGAAGAGATGAAAGGCCTGCATGTTTGTTCCGAGAAGGAAACCCTCTCCATGCCAGAGGAGACCCCTCAGCTTCCATTCCTCTTTTCTTCTCCCTTTTTTTCTCCCAACATTTCCTCACCTCTCCTCACCTTTTCTCTCTTTTCCTGTCTTCTCCAGGGGCGATATACAGGTCGCCTGTTTAGCTGGCACTTCCTTATCAGTCGTGTAGCTGTGAACTGGATGATGGTGTTGGTCCAGTTAGTTTTTAGCACCAAATGGGTCTTGTCGTTAGACATTTTATGAAATGAACACAATGCATAAAATTTGTACTCTCTGCAAGAAAGATTTAGGAGTGTAACTAATGTTTATTCATGTTTGATTAATCTCCGGATTATCTGTCATTTATTAATGTATTAATTGTTTGGTATGTCGGCAAATACAACAATGCCCATCACAAGTTCCTAGAGCCCATGATGACATCTTAAAATGTTGTTTTGTCTGATCAATAGTCCAAAACACAAAGACATCCAGTTTACAACCATAGAGGGCTAAGAAATCCAAATATTCACATTTAAGAAACCACAGTTTTTCTCCCATCTTAATGTAAACATCTATTATTAAAATAGTTGCTCGACCAATTGTTTCAGCTTTAGAAAATAACAGAAAAACATTTTTCTACCATGAATGACTCGCATTAAGGTGCAACAACTAAACACAGCTTGTAACTGATAACTGATAATTTGACAATGAAACAGTGCATACAGTAAGACGTGATGACTGAAATTGATATATCATTTTGAGAAAAAGTCTTTCTAATTTAAATATTCACATTAACCATTAAGTGTGTTTCATCAACAAACCCTAACCTAAATAACATGAATAAGATCCAGCTTACTCTATTGTCACAAATTCTAATTTGTGGTATTGGTCCATGATTCATTTCAACTGGATTGGTGCTGGTCTCCAATATTTTCACGATGTCTACACTTATAGAACAACATTTAAATGGATGCAAACGCTGACACATACGCAAAAAGCTCTGGGAGCAGCACTGTGTGTCTCATTTGCTACAGAGATTATGTTGACTCCACACTAATGTTGTTTCTACATCCAAAGAAGGTAAGAAAAGTCAACAAGAAGTCACTGTGTAGGGAATGTACACACAATTGTACACACTAGGTACAGAGGCTAATAATCTCTGTAGCTCCAAGCAGACAGATTACAACTAATACTGCACATTAGGAGGACTCAAACAGCCTAAATGTTACTGCAAGTCAACACAGAATTCATGCTCAAATTGCACGCTTCTTAAAGGAGAGTGCAAGGTCTCAGGCACATGTTGTCTGCTGCTCATTCCATAATTCTAAACACAGGTTTTGTTGAGGTCCTTCTCTGCGACCGAGGCCGCCCAGCTCATTACGTTGCCTCATTTCATGAATGATGAGAGACAAAAGGTGATGAGAGATGATGAGGTGGAGATGGAAAAACAAAACCATCCAAGCTCCATCTCTTTTTCAAAAGCATGGCCACTTGACACGCCAAAGAAACTAAAGCAGACACAAGCATGTGCACACCAACACCAATACACACATGCATTTAAATAAAGGTCCACCATATAAAATCCTGGCAACAACATAGTAGGACACAGCTCAACTCCTCCCCACCCTTCTCTACTTTCATCTCTCTATTAGCCCCCTGGGAAGGGGGTCACGTGACGCAAATGTCGGAGTAACAGCTCGCCACCTCGGCTCTCCCAGCTCGATACAGTTCTTCGATGTAATTTCAGAAATGGATATATTTAAAACATTGGAGTGAAGCACCAAAGACACCTGGAACAGATCTAAGAATGCCAAACACCCAGAGGAAGATCACCCAAATGGCTAAATCCGCCAGACTCCGAGACGTTCAGTCACCCCAAACTAGCCGAGCTAGCATGGCAGACTACACACCGCTGCCACTTCTGGGTCAAGTGGAGACTGACAGCCTGGTGGTAGGAATCACTACTGAGATAATCAAAGGTGTTGAAGCCTCATTCTGCAAGAAGATCGACCCTGTTCTTAAGTTTCTAGAAAACCATGGACGTGTAATATTCGCATCACTACCCGAAGGCAGCAAAGGCACTAACCTTGTCTCCTTTTTTAAAACCCGGCAGCCAGAGCTGCTGCAAGTTAGCTTCAAAGGCGGAGCTGTTAAAACTAGACCTCTGCCACTGGGCTCTCACCCACCGTCCCTCCCTTGGACAGCGGCCCCGCACTGTCATCATCAAGGTCCACAACTTCCAAGATAAAGACCAGACCACGCAAGCAGCAAGGAAATCATAGGCTCTATCTTACAACAGAGCTTCAATCATGATATTTAACAATTTCTCCGCAGCTGTTGTAAAGAAGCGGCAAGATTTCTACTCGGTTAAACAGCAGCTTAAGGAGAGAGAAATTGTCTTTGCCATTCTGTATTCAGCTGTACTCAGGATTAGATACGACTGGCAGGAGAGATTCTTCAAACAACCTAAGGATGTTGCGGCTTTCCTGGAGGGAGTCACGCAGCCTCTGGGAACCCCCACCCGGGTCCCGGAGGACTGAGGATATCTTTTCATGTTTTGCCTTAGTGTCAATGTGAGACCGGGACCGTAACTCGTGGAGACAGTGAGTATAAAGTTTAGATTTTTGTTGCTGGATTGCTGCTCATGTGTTCTTGGATGGACTATCATGTTTATTTTGCTAACGCACTTATGAGGAGATGTTTGGGGCTCTAAGATCTAGTCATTGCAGAAAAGTGTATCTGGGTTCGCCACTGACCCAAATGTTATATTGTTGTTTTCTTTTTCACATTTTCTTAGTTTAAGATATCTTACTGTATTGGGCACAAAACTATGTCATTTTATGAATAGAGCTCAGGCGCTAGTTGAGATGTGTTTCCAAATAATGTACTTTCGTAAGCCGTAAAAAAGCTAGCCTAGCACCTTCCCCTTGGTAAGGCAGAGTAGCTCACACCCCTATTGGGAGTATTAGGCCAAAGTCTGACCCCTCTGTGTACATTTTATTTCAGTATTTTGTTTGTTTGTTTTGTCTTGTCTGTCTGTTTCTTATCCAATTTTAACGTTGGTCTCATTTCTTGTTGTGTTTAGCTGCATGTTTTCACCTTGAATTGTTTTGGTGCTGTACTTTTGTGTCCTTTTTTGTCTTTTATGTGCTTTGCGAAACTTGTTCAATAAAAGAAATGTTTGAAAAAAAGTGCAAGGTCTCAGAGACATGTTGTTTGCAGCTCATTCCATGTCCAAGCACAGGTTTTGTTGAAGCCCTTCTTTGCGTTCAAGGCTGCCCAGCTCATTACGCTGCTTCATTTCAAGAATGATGAGAGACAAAAGGCAGGTAGATAAACAAAACCATCCAAGCTCCACCCCTTTTTCAAATGCATGGCCACTTGATATGCAAAAGAAACTAAAGCACACACAAGCATGTGCACACTTCATGTGACACCAACACCAATATACATATGCATTTAAATAAATGTCCACCATATAAAATCCTGGCAATAACACAGTAGGACACAGCTCAACTCCTCCCCACACGGCTCTCTCTCTCTCTCTCTCTCTCTCTCTCTCTCTCTCTCTCTCTCTCTCTTCCCCCCCCGCGTTTCATCTCCATTTGATCCCCGCGTCCGGCAGCAGGCATGTCCATCAGTTGCGCGTAAAATTCTGCTGTGTGCGTTGTTTAACATCCACATCAAAGTAGTGTTCCTTATATCTGGGATTCTATGAGATCAGAC
>OMLP01013186.1:0-13445 GCA_900302685.1 Spondyliosoma cantharus | reverse complement strand
ACCACCGCCTTTCATCTCTCTATTAGCTCCGTCAATTGTTTATCAAAAGCAGCAAAGAGGCGATCGGAGCCGGGCATTTGAAAGCTTGTGCTGCATGATGAATTTTAAAATTCATGACGGGTTAATGGTATGTTAGTGGCAACATTAGGACCCGGCGAGCTTGCGTCATGCTCATTCACATTGAAAACAGGCTGCTTCAAATGACTACTAAGCAGTCCTCATTCTGAGAGGTAATTCATATTGTAATTAACTTTTCAATCACAGCTGATTAATTAAGACCGGCCCTGGTCTGTAATTATGCATCTATTTCTGACCCTAATGCGAATGAGTGGATATTCAAAGACTTTCAGCAGCCAGGTTCCTCTCAACGCAAAAGTTACAGATCTTAAAAAGCACATTATAACCTGAAGATATTAAACAGTGGACACATAATCAATGGTGATCAAATGTTCAGATGGTCTAGGGCATCTAAACTGTGGATCTGGCAGTGACACTGTTCACCTAATTTCATCATCCTGGTTACTTTGTGTCTCTACAAAGAGAAATATCTCAATTGTTCTTCCTCATATTCTGATGAACAATGCGAGTAGGGAAGTGCGCTTGATGTTACCATTCCCAACAAAAAACCTGAGATTAATAATTCAGCGTGGCTGTGGGATAGCTTTATTTTGTGTCCACTGAGACCAAGTCTTCTTTCATGAAAAATGTAAGAAAAAAGAAAGAAAAAAAAGAAAAGCTGAATTGGAGAAGGAGTCGGAACGGAAAACTAGGCTGGGTCAAACTGCACCTGGTTGCCAATGTCAAGCCCTGTTGCTATCCTTATGGTTGCCCACTCACGCACAAACACACATCTTTCTAACCCCCACTCTTTGAGTAAACACACCCTCTCCATAACAGTGTGAGGTGAATCCGCTCATGCATCAGAATCGACCATCAAATATTTATCATGGAGCAGCAGTGATTTTGACAGTGTGCTCATGCTTTTGACAGCACTCGCCTGCTGCAATACTTATTGGAGTAAACATGGACAATCCAATATCGTTGTTCTTTTGAACGCTTGCAAAATAACTCAAAGAACACAGAGCGTACAATACAATCCATCAAAACTTCAAAGCATATTCTATAGGCTTTCAGACCTGCTGTAAGGAAAGACATCATTGTGGATGGGACAATAAGAGCTGACTTAGGAAATGATTGGCAAAAATTGTTTTTTCAAAATAAAAGCATGACACAGGAATGCATAACTCACAGTCCATGCATAAGGAGATGGCTTTATCCTGACCCAGGCCAACGGCCTTTGCTTTTGATAAACATAAACTGTAGGGAGATACATAAAAGCATTTTATTCTCATAATGGACACTTTTTTAGCCTAAGTCAAAACAAACATCATCTCTGGATCTTGTCTACAAGAATTACAATTACAGAACGTAATCGTATCTGCACGCTGCGTATTGGCCCGCACTCTGATATTTGGCGACGTCTTCAACCAGCAGCTCACAGCGAGTAACTCGAGTAACCTCAAGTAAGCAAGTTGATGGCATGGATCAGAAGACACATCTTCATGCTTGAGCAGACGCATTTAAAATGCCACCAAAACACCGTCCCAGATTCTGCCCTCAGTCAAATGACATCAAGTGCTCACTTACAGGTCCCTGAACGCCCCAGTATGAAGCGAAATCAGCCAGCAGGCAGTACATGGAGCAATCAGGAGATAAGCATCCCATTTAACTTGAGTAAAAATCCAACCCGCAGAACGTTCTGGTGTCTTGCGTTATCGTGCTGTGCCACTGGATTCAAACAAGGAGGGTAACTAGGTCAATGATGCTCTGTTAACTGCTCCACTTTACCCCTTGCTGGACTCAAAATGGAGTTGGCTGAGGTGGAGCGTGCATAGGAGAGAGAAGCTCAGCGATTCAATGTGACAGTTATCAACATCCTCTGGCTAGTGAGAGGACAGGGCTGCACAGAGCCGCTGAGCCCTGGTAATGGCAGACTACGACAGTAAACAGGTAAGAAGATGACTCACGGTGAAACAGAACATAGTGTCCAAAGAGCGTGGAGCGGAGCTAGGAGGGGGGCTGGGATAAACAGCCACAAAAAAGTAACACACCTCTTCTCCTCCATCCCACATATTTGTCTTTAACTAAAACATCTTGTTAAAAGTTACAAACATGCTCATTTTAACATTAACACTGGCAATACACACTATACAAGGTATTTAACTATGACTTACCTGAGCTGAGTGAAACAGTGTCTTTCTCCCATGATACAACAGTGACGTAGGCCTCGACAGAAGCAGGGATAATGCACTTGAAGACGGCTACACTGCCTCTCATAGCCTTCTGGTCAGCCACTCTGACTGTGTAGGGTTCCCGTGAGACTATAGAACAAGAAAAAACATAAATACATGTCAAGTCTCATTTGCAAGAGACCAATTGAGTCATTATATACTTCTTGTTCATTTTTAGTGGCAGGTCCAGATTGAGACCCAAGATCAAGCTCTGATTTTGTTGAACTGGAACCCCCCCTGAAGTGGATAAAACTGGTCATTTATAGGGATGTCCCATATCCGGGGCCGATATGGGCAGTTTTTCACTGATCGGGGATCGGCAATTTTGAACGTGGACCCAAGTCTGTTTTTTTTTTTACGACAGAGTACAATTTGTGGCGTAACGTTACTCTGGAAAACCTGTGAATAAAATGTCTGCAGTGTGGAAATAACTTCAATTTGAAAGCGAAAGCAATCCAACGGCGACATGTAACATCTGCAGTATGACCGGGTAACAAAAGAGCTGCATTTAATACTACTCTATTTGGTACGATAAAATATTACAGAGAAGGTAACTGAATTAATCACTCTGGACACCAGCTCATCTATGTGGTAGAGGATCAGGGTTTTCTTCATCATCTGGAGTTTTTGAATCCCTGGTATTCCCTACCATCTCGGCATTACAATACATTTATTCCACTTTCGAGTTACAATGTGCCGGTATACGCACTAGTTTCGTGGGTCTCATACAGTAGAGCATGTAAAACAGGCAATCGAGGAGATGCTGGAGGCGTGTGAAATAGACAAGCAACGCGTCATTTTACGTGACAACGTAAGGAATATGAAAAAGCAATGGATGATATGGAGGTACCAAGTGTGGGCTGCGTCTCACACACACTTCAGCTGGCTGTACACGAGGGTTTGCTGTCACAGTGCCGCGTCACAGACTCACCTGCTAACACAAGGAAGGTGGTAGGCCAATGTTGCAATAGCATATGCAGAATAAGAAAGAGCCATGTGAAAGTATATACTTTGTTTCAACAAAATAAAAAAAAACCTATTAATGAATAGCTTGGATGCAGGTACTTTTTTCTTAATGCAGCTGTATTATTAAGTATCGGATCGGGACTCGATATCGGCATTTACTATTAAAGGGCTCGGATTGGGGTAAAAAAAACCTGATCGGGACATGCCTAGTAATTTAGCAAGATCATGCTAAGGCTATACAATCCAAATGGAGAAAGCTCCATTATTTTGTTAACAGCATAAATGCATTATTGATTATTAATAGTTTTTTCAGTGAAAATTAAAACCATGATGCAAAAATGATCAATACTACTAATTGTGGATCATACGGCAATCATAATATCTGTCAAATTAATCACAATATGATTTTTTTATCATCCAGATCTAAATCATGTATTGATTGATAAAACATAGCACTACACAACGCCTTCCTCTGTGGACTCACCAGCTTTGATGTGGACATCCTGACTGCGTATCTTGCCAGAAGGGTTCTCGGCAGTGCAGTAGTACGTGTTGTCGTGGATCAGCTTGCTGAAGCTGGATGGCAGGAAGTTGAAGATCTGGAGGGTTCCATTGGGGTGGACGTGACGGATGCCGGGGACATCGTAGATTTCCTCACCGGTCGCCAGATACCAGCGCAGCGAGGCAGGCGGCGCGCCCCCAGCAGGACAGGGCACTGAGGTCCCTGTGGTGCTGGCAAATACTACCTCTTGCAAAGATGCATTGACAAAGTATAAGCTGGAATGTAGGTCCTCACTGAAAACTGCAAGAGAGGAAACACGGGAGGAGGTTTACGGTTAAAACCATTTAGTGTATTTGCATCATTTTCATTATGTTGTACATTTTAAAGATATGTGCACTTATGTAATGATTTTTCATTGTGTATGGATCACTGTAAATAAAGTTTCGAAGACAGCATCTTAAATGTAATCTGGATCAGAGACCTTAAAATGAGGAAAACATTTGCCAAAAATGTTTATTCCTCTTTGTTATTATTTGTTCTTCTAGTATTTAAGTATGAACATTTTCATTTAAAATCTAGAACTAGAAAGCAGAAATCAGTATCCCCCTGGAGTCTTTCACTTTTAGTGCTTCTATTTATGGAACATGATCAGTAGTTTTAGATTCATCAATGTATTCCCATCCCTGGGACGTCGGGAACATTAAATTAACATAAACTACTATCAATTATGAAATAAGGTCAGTTGCCATGATGATGTTCGAGCTTTAATTCAAGCCCACATCACAGTAAAGAGCGTGGCGTTAAATGCAGTTTGCGTGGGATCATTCTCTGGAGAAGAGGGGGGGGTAATAAACGTCAACGTTGGACCAATTAGCTCTGTAGTAATCTACAACTGACTTTAAATGAAGACCACCCATGTCTGCAATCACAGGTTCTGTATCTAAGAGAGTATGTATGTATTTTTGTATTCCAAGCGAAAATACTTGTAATGTACAGTATCTGTGTGTGTATCTCTCTTGCCATCTCAGCCTGGTGACAAGCCCAGAGGCTGTGCACTAAGTGGCTTACAGTGGCACTGGCAGCTGGCTCGGACCCTCCCCGGGGAGAAAACATTTTAGCACTTCATAAATTCCTAACAAGGTTTCAAATTGCAGACGTTTCCATCCTTTTCTCTGCTCCAGCAGCTCTCCACCAGCAATGAGACACTCCAATGACCTGCTCATGTACACACGCACATCCACATAACACTCATTTGCTGTTGCAAATTAGAAATACTTTTTAAAAATTATTAGCACACTAAAGATCAATATTGCAGCATTTTCTTTTTATGAGAATGTGTTGACATATTGGAAATCCGGACATTTGAATCATTTCTGAAATGCAGCAACTCTCTTTTGTATTACAGAAACTGCTGATCCATTCAAATAATGTGGTATTTCTGTGGGGGGTCTTCATCAACATCAACAGGAATAAACAGAGGGGGACATGTCCACTAATTAATGTCTGGGTAAATGCATAATTGCTGTAAAAGATTAATGATGGCTATGAAACCAAATTACACAAAATATATTTATATTGTTTTCGTTAGGATTATTTTTGTGCACCTCAATCTTAATTAGCAGAGGTCCCCAAACTCCACGTTCTAATAAGAATGAGAAAGATACACTGCAAGTTTCCCTGCTCTGACAGATGCAACTAAACTATAAATGCAAAGTCCTGAAGACAGGTCTAATCTGCCAAATAAGTGGAAACACCTGTATGGATTTACCATGGTATCACTGGGGCTTAGAAGGATTTTTTTTCACTTAATCACTTAATATTTCTTCAGAAGGGGGAAAAACTCAAGATGGATGTGTGGACATTATCTCAGGATGTTCCCCTGTGGCCTGACTGCAGTGGCTTGGCTGCAGTGGTGGAAACCAACAAAGTAGGCTCCATTTACTCAGTATGTACCTAGCAAACGGAGCTAATCCAATAACTGGCTAACGTTCGTTAACTGGCTAGCATAAATGTTAGCACCAGGCACATAGGTCAAAAACAGAAAATATGCGTACATTTTACTTGTGTTTACCGTCTCAGGCGTTTGCAATATTAGTGAAGTGACGGGAGAAACAAACCTGTGGCTTCCTTTTCTTTCCCTGAGCTAGCAGCTCCAGACAGGGAGGACGTTTAACTGTTTCAGAACACCTGCGTGTCTGTGACTCATCAAACAGTTCCCGTGAGCAGTTGCTAACATACAGCTCAATAATGTGGTGAAGTGATGACTACTGTTTTGAAGACGTGTAAATCATGCATACTGAAACGTTGCAAAAATACAAATGCAGTCATGATACTGTAATATCAAACACTGAGACTGTGTTTACATATGCAGCTGTTTTAAGTGTCCTACCGGGTCTATTCTCCTCTTTTTCTCTTCTCACCAGTGAGGCTAGAGCCTTCAGTTCAGCTTGTATCACAGGTGAGGCCTAACTGATGAAGTGACTTTCAACCAGGGTAGTTGGGATGTCCATGTCCACAAGGAGTGACTGGTAGGAGCCCCAACCAACATGCCTCACTGTCATCATCACACTTTGCTGTTAGGGAGCTGATACTTGGGTGCAGTTAAGAAAAAAGACAAGAAAGTATGCTGGTAAAGTGTGATCACCTCCTTCAGCTAGTCAGCTGCGATGTGGCTGTAGGGCAGCCTACAAGTACAAAATGCATCTATTTGTATACCTGCCTATGCTGTGCATCTGTGTATGTCTGCAGATTTCATTTGCAAATGCTAACAATGCACTGTTTGTTACACCCATCTGTGAACTATGTCCTGCACTTATTTCTGTGCTTTTTTCAGATTCTCTACATAGAATACAGTGAAAGGCGTGTAATGTTTCTAAGGAAGTCTGAATGCATTTTTTCCCATCATTACAGCAGGGATACTGTATATTGTATGTATGCATGTACAATCTATCTATTTGGTTTCCACTATCATTCTTTTTACATGTCTGTCATGTCTGTTTTTTTTTTTTATCCTGAATTAAGTCGAACTGACCCTAATCCTCGTGGCAATGGCTCTTAAGCAATATTTTTGTGCTTTCACAACCAGATACAATGTAGATCGCGTGAACTTCACAGAGCACATTGCATATGAAACACATTAGCCTTGAAAAACACTTGACTCAAAAATAAAAAAATAAAAATAGAAGAAGAAGTATATATGCTCCCTGCAGAGGAAACTTTTGTATCCACTCGTGGACAGTCTCTTGTATCAAAAAAGTTTAAGCCAATTTGAATCTTTTAAAGTGCGGTGGGATAGGGTGCTGGGTTCTCAGTGGGTCTGTGGCACCGGCCAAGATGAAAATAATACATCAAAGTCATATTAAATTCTGATTCATTCTCTTTTTTCCAGCTGGCACGGGGAGTATCAATCTTCTCGGTGCTCTGTTGATAATACAGACTGGAGCCATGAGGGGACTGTTCATGGACGATGCTCAAGGTTAGTGAGAAGGAGACAACAATTTGAAATCACTAGTGTCTATGCCCAAACGCACAGCCTTTACTGGCGTACACTCAGCAGACATCTTCTTTGTGGATGAAATGTGAAATGTGCTGGTGATTATATTGAAGACTCTTTGTAAATGTGACTTATGTATCAGTATCGTAATATCTCAGCTATATGTGAGATTCTGCTTTGATGATATCCTCATATGGAGGGGATTTTGGGAAGAAAGACTGTTTTGAATTTAAAAAATAAATTAAAAAAAAGCAATTCAATGAGAAAAAAAATCCAGTGACAGACATAACTGGCACACATCAAAGTTTTCAGCAAATACAATTTGGGTACTTTGTTAATTGATACTTTGAGCGTCACAGCGTCACAATAGCAAATGACTGGAGAGAATTAGATCAAAGAAGTGTGTGGTTGCTTGCAAAGCTTCCATTCTGTGCAAGCATCGGAGAAATTGGATTAGGATTTATGTCATGGCTGTTTTGATATTCGTCTATTTCACATATTAAAAGTACGTGAGAGCAACTCAATTTAGACTGGCTGAGTGATAGCGAGATTGATTTAATTAAAAAAAGAAATGGACTCTGGTGGAAGGGTGCATATCACTGCGCTACTCGTTTTCCTAATTGACTAAGCTCAGGAGCCAGACCACAAATGGTCCGGTGACGCAGGTACATCACCCCGTCAGACCTCACAAAGAGCACCATGTCATGCCCCAACAAACGGCCTCGGGGCCCAACCACTTACTACATTGCCCGAGAGGAAATCAGTAATTGGCATAATTTTTCATGAGCTCAAGCGTAAGGTGAAATAAATGACACTGTTTAATAATGCATTATATGCATCTATAATTGACTATGATTTTTTTGTCCAAAGGGATATCTTCAGGGAGAACAGAAGAAAGAAAAAAAGCTGTTCCATTTAAATCTTTCTGTTTCAGGGCAAGCAGGAAAGTGCTAGAAATAAGAAAAAGCAACCAAAACTACCAATCTCAAAAACATTTGTGGCTCTGATAACTTATTTAATTGCTTTTCCAATTTATTCTTTTTAAGATGCAGGCTTCTTTAAATCTAGGCCTTGCTGCCACAGTTTCGGTCAGTGTCTTTGTAGATCTCACTGCACTAACTACCATCATTATAGATTCCTCATTATTACAGTTGTCTTTTGCTGCTATTTCCAGCATTCATACACTGACTGACTTATGAACCAACTCTATCATGAATATTCAGTTAATAACTTTTAGTATTTCTCCTTTTTTAGACCACAGTTGGACATATAAAGCTATTTCCTGCAGACTGCTGTTGTTCACATTCTTTACAGTGATGAGTACCTAGTTGCAATATATATCCTGACTAAAAGTATAAGACAAGATGATCAAAAAAGTTCTACATTTTAAGATGTGAAGGTAATAGTTTCCATACTAACACATAAGCAGATCAAGGGGGACTATATTGTGGATGTTGCTTGCATTAGTACTTATATAAAGTCTATGGTTTGATTTTATGAGTAGTGGGGTTCAGATATATGAGGCGGGCTAGTGGAAGGTAAACTTTTGCTTATTTAGCCTTAGTACTTCTGTCGCAATCTGTTGCTAAACAAAGTTGAGTCTTCACTCAAATCAGATCTCCAAGGCCTAATTGACTTTCGTAAGACAAGAGCACTGTTGCACTGCTACTGTTTCAGTTTAACAAGTGACCGTGTAAATTGGTGACTTTTAGCTGAATGCATCTGTTGATACTATGGATGGAAGCTAGCGTGCTTGTAGCTGTAGTGTTGGAAAATTCATCACTGAAATCTAGTGTAAACTTTTGGCTTTTTAAAGTATTTACACTCTGGTGATATATTATTCGCAATTTGGTTTGTGAAAGCAGCCGCAGTAATGTTCCCACAGAGTTACTGTACAATATGACAAACAACACCTATGGTTCAGCATCATCACAGGACTGTGATGCTTCACACAATAGAGCTGATCAGTTGACAGGGTGTAACCAACCATGACAGTGTGCTTTCAGAGCCACTGGCGCGCTTCATTTAAGTAAACGTGCAATCAATGCCAATGGGAGCAAACATCAGGTAAAGATGAATTCACTAACCGGCTGTTTGCTGCATTTACAAGAGGGAAGAAGTTGCCACACAGATCGCATTTTCAATCTTGTATTCACAGCTTAGCTATTATTGGGGAAACTTCCTCTCAGACACCTGATCAAAGCGTGTAAAAGTCACGTAGAGTTGGTCTCATCTCATGTACCTGCAGCATTAAGTGACGTGACGAACGTGGGAAACTGGTGACAACCTATTAACTCTCTCTCCATAGTTATACATATTCCGTCTTTCATGCTGCCACTGGCTTTTTTCATGAACACACTCTGACGTGGGAGGAAGAGAGAACAGCAGAGAGCAAACACGATGAGGCAAAGAGAGAATCAGAGAGACAGTGGGATTGATTCAGCTTCCCATATTTCAGAGGGCACTCGCGTTGCATCTGTTGAGCGAGCAGAGCCATTGTCTGAGTTGTCATTGCTGCGGTAGGGGGACTCAGCTCCGCATGGCAGCATGGCACCGGGTGCTTCACAGTGACAATGTGACAGCAGGAACTCTGGGTAATTAAAGCAGCTCTCTACTCTGTGCCCTCAGGGCAAGCCTGCCTGGGACGTGGAGACCATACCTGGCTCCCTCATATTTAAGACTCACAGTAGCCAGAGCAATTTTCCACCTTAACAAATTCCTATTTCTGCACTGTGGATTTAGCAGCATTGGTATGATGTATGCAGTGCTAAATACATGCTAAACACAGGAGTTTGACCTTTGCATAACCCAAATTTGAAATGTGCAGATCGTTTATCGTTTATCGTTTTCATTTGAAATATTTTATTTATCTATTTTAAATAAAGAAATTGTGGAACCTCCTATTTAACCGGGAACATTTAGCCATGAGCCTGAAAATAACGTAGAGCAGCTCTGAGACAGGCAGACAACACTCACTCACGGCCAAGCAGTCCAGTATGAGTAAGCATTCCCACTGATCTGATCTGCCCAGAGGCAATACACCATGCACGGAAGTTAAATGACTGTCTTCCAATTTGCTCTCATGAATATTAAGCAGGGCTGTGACAGTAGAAAGGGTTGGCTGTATGCAGGCTGCTGATCCACACCGACAGATCTGTCCTCTGATGTCTAGGAGGGGCGGGAAACGCTAAAACGAAGTCCCCCACAGCAGATGAGCCTCCTCCTCCCCGGTCTATTTCCATGTCTTAAATGGGCCAGAGTGGCTGCCTGTCTCATCAAGGGGAAGCCGGAGACCCTGGACTGTTTCTCACTTTTAAAACTGAGCGATAAAGACATTGATGTCTAAATTATGCTCCTGCTGCTGATGATAAGTGCACGAGAGAGGATCTGATGAGGGATTATACTGTAGCAAACTATAGCAGCTCCCTCTGCTGCTGCTGCTGATGATGAATAAAAACTTCCACTGGCACAAATCTAATATTGCTATGTGATGATAGTGTTGGGAAACTCATGTCTAATAAAGTAAATAAAACAAAGGTTATATTCAAAGTGTGGAATAGATTCACTGCATGTTTCCAATGAGTTTCACCACACAAACCTCCAAAATGCTGCTGATCTACAGTAGCTTTTGAAAAGTAAACTTATTATAGTTATTTAAAAATCCAGCACCTGCAATCTTACCTATTAATTAAAATAATCATCTAATTTTACTCAGAACTGAGGAGAGGAGCACTGTGATGATGCCTCTCCTCAACCTCATTAACAGGAATGAAAACTAAGTATTTATAGAAAGCTAATGCTAATCCTTTTGACAAACAGTACTCAGGGAATATATTTATGGTTGATTTATTCTTGTGGGGTGCATAATTTTTGGTAAATCACAGACTGCCTAAAAGATAAGCCTGGTGGACTTCACAACAACCATAAAGATTACTTTTCTGGTTTGTACATCACAAGAAAATGTTTTTTTGTAAAGACACATTAAATGATCAAACTGGCTTTGATGATGGCTATGTTTGGGAATCATAGTCTGACAATTGTAACAAATCTAATTACTAATTTTAAATGTTTGAATAGAATATCAGTATTTAGCACTACATTGAGTCAAGGTAGTATCAAGTTTATACCCAGGAAAATGCGAATGGCGAGGCCTTGAATGTGTTTTTTTATTTCAAAATGTGCTGTTATTTACCCACACAGGTTTGTTATCTTCAGAAATGTTACAACCTTAAATAGAGTCTAAGATAATAAGGTTTGAACAAAGCACAGTTTGCTGAAACAATAGACCCTTGGTGAGTCTACAGTAGCTGAAAAGGTTAAGGACGAATTAAAGGTTAAAAGGTTAAGTATTCAAATAAGACAACATAAATGTCCTGTCACAAATTTATCATGCCATCCCAATAAGATTATACTAACAGAAAGCACACAAAAATACAGAATCATCACCCAGCCCACGCTTGGGATGCTGCAGAACACATGGTAAACAAAAATGCCATCAGATGATTTAAAGCAAGAGTAAGCTAAACTTTCCCACCCCTCGCTTCAGGCCTCCCTCCAGAGCCACTCCCCAAAAACACTCATGAAGGTGAGCTGCCTGTCTACACAGACACCGACTGCCCCATTGCTCTCACTGGCCAGCAGTGATATTTACGTTAGCGGCTAGTTGCTATGTTCAACAAGCTCTATTAGCTTTTTCAGTGTAATATATGCAAAAATAAGCATATCTGTTAAATACCGTAATCATATTAACACAGGCAAAATAGCAGTCACAAACGTTCCTCTGTCCAAAAAGAGTTGGTGGCTAAGCTACCGCAGCTCTGTTCTTTGGCTCAGAGACGGTCTGCTTTGTGCTAATGGGTCAACAGTCTGTCTCTACGACGCAGGCTGCACTTCGAATGATGACTACCGTTGAGCTGGTGCATGATCGAGTTCGCCAGTCAGCAGTGGACATCAGAAGCTTGAAGGCTCTTAGATTACTTCTTTTGTAATTTACTATTATACTTAAACATGTCTGATTGGGACTTGAGTGGATATAATCAGATCACCGTCTCTCTTGATAACGCGATTAAGCAGCAGCATTCTCATTGTATGTATGCCTGTTGGCAGAAGCCTTACCTCAGTTAAACCAGTAGACGTGGCACATACCGGACATCCAACCTTATTATGTCACCAGACATTAAGGTTATGGGCCTTCAAATGAGTTGCCGTTGATGGTCTCTTAACATGACTTCTGTCCACCTGCATGCCAGCTACAATAATGCAGTGTCCACAGAGGTTTCAGTGTACACAAGCTGTGACATGATAGGGTGCAGAGGAGAACGACCTGACACTGGCAGCCTTTGGCCCACAAGGATCATATTTCACTCATGTTACCTGAGTCTGTAAGCTAGCCATGATACTCATTTGTGAAATGGTGTCAAAATGGACCTTTTTTACTTTTCTACCTGCCTTTATATTCTGAATTATTGGCTGGTGACTCATCTCTCCATTGGCTGAATTTAATCATTCTGCATGCTTGCAGGCCAAAGTCAACAACTCCAACTCAATTAGTGATTAGTAAATCTATGTATTTTGGGGGGTTTTGAAAAGCAAAATATTGCATGTACATGCAATACTGTATGAGGATGTATTGGTTTAAATACTGCCAGTTGATGATGGTCATAGAAAATGCGGGACTTTGACTCTGGAGCCTACGGTTTGCATCTTGAGTGGCTAGGTTTAGGCAACAGACTTTTTCAATATTTCATCAAGACCATGATTGTTCCTAAATACCCCTTCCCTTTTATAAGAGCAGATACTGTCAGACAAACAAATGAAATAAGTTGTCAGTAAATGTTTGCAGATGTGTTCGAGAGCAACATTTTGGGATTTGTCAGCGGCGATCGACTGAAATCATAATATGTATGTATTTTCATTTCATGTGTATTTCAATGATAAATTGCTTGCTCTTTGGTTTTCTTGTATACTGTTTTTTTTTTTATTCTCATTTTAAAGAGGCACCATTCATCCTTTTATTCCAGCTGATTGTTTGGCTTATTTTCCACCTTTTTTCCAGCACTTTTGAACTTTATTTTGAAAAAAAACCTTACCCAAATATGCTGCACTCCCCACTAATGCTGTACAGGTAGTAATGTCATTATAAGTCCATAGCAGCCCTTTGAAGATATACCACTGCCCCTGTTTTGTCCAGTAG
>OMLP01013185.1:0-16436 GCA_900302685.1 Spondyliosoma cantharus | reverse complement strand
AATAAACATTATACTAAAATAAAAATAAAAAATAAAAAATATATATATCAATATATATAAAAATAAATATTATTTTATTATAATGACCCGGGTGACCAATAATGACAGATCTGCCAACCAATCACGAGTGATTTTTCTTGTTTAAAAGTAGTGGTTTCATCCAATGCTGAGTGAGGACATTCAAGCCAAGCGTGGTTTTACTGCTAATTAGAGCAAATAGCACCTCCGCGAGCTCCATATACGTCATGGTTTGTTTCCGTCAATATGTGGCACAGATGAACGCGACATTCACAGGCTGTAAATTGTTGTTAACTGCCGAAAATTAGGGCGATTTCCGGGCGTTTACGGAGACGAAAATCCCACTTTTCATGCAGTGAGTAATTCTAATATTTGGATAAATGCCCCTTGTATGGGAGTGTGGGAGTCAAGGTTAACCAGAGAACTCTCCATCACCGGCTTGACCCGGGCCACACGAAAAGTAGGATGCACCCTCAGGGACCTGGGAAGCCAGAGTTGCACAGCTGCTGGGCTAACCACCTTAGAGATAGGGAAGGGACCCATGAAGCGAGGAGCCAACTTCGGGATTCCACTCGCAAGGGGAGTTCCTTGGAGGATAGCCATACCTTCTGCTTCTCAGGTCTATAGGAAGGAGTCGGGATACACCGGCGATCAGCTGCCCTCTTGGTGCTGGTTTAACTTCGAAGCAGCACCTGAGGGGCCCCATTCCAGATTCTGCAGCACCAATGAATGAGGGCCTGAGCTGAAGGGACGCTGACCTCTTCCTCCAGGGCTGGAAACAATGGGGGCTGATAACCATTGGCACACTGGAAAGGGGAGAAACCAGAGGCAGAACAGGGCAGGCTGTTGGGGGCATACTCAACCCAGACGAGGTGTCTGCTCCATGTAGCTGGATTCTTGGAGACAAGATAATGTAGTCCAGTCTCCAGCGCCTGGTCAAGACGATCAGTCTGGTCATTGGACTGGGGATGGTATCCGGAGGTGAGGCTGACCGTAGCACCCAGGAGAGAGCAGAAAAAGGAAGGAAAAAGGAGCCCTCCTGGAGGGTGACGTGAGACCTTATTCCTTGCACACACCGGCGGCCACGTACTCACCCACCTCCTTCTCCATGGCAGGCCACCAGAACCGCTGAACCGCAACAAAGCACGTTCTCTTTATGCCAAGATGGCAAGACAGGAGTAAGGTGTGAGCCCAGTAAATCACCTGAGAATGGAGAGAGGCAGGAACAAACAATCGGTTCTGGGGGCAACCATCGGGTATATTGCAGTTAGTGATTGCCTGTCTGACCCTCTCCTCGATCTCCCATGTAACTGCCCACACCATGCAGGAAGGAGGCAGGATGTAGCTCGGGGATCTAGCAGTTGAATCCAGGTCAAACAGGCGGGACAGAGAATCAGGCTTAACATTCTTGGAGCCGGGATGGTAGGACAAGGAAAAGTCAAAACTGTTAAAGAAAAATGCCCATCTGGCTTACCTGGAGTTGAGTCACTTAGCAGACCGTATGTACTTCAGGTGTTTATGATCAGTCCATACCAGGAATGGGTGCTCCGCTCCTTACAGCCAGTGGCGCCATTCCTCACCGCCAAGAGCTCCTTATTGCCCACATCATAGTTTCTCTCAGCTGGTGAGAGTTTCCTGGACAGGAAGGTGCAGCGGTGAAGCTTGTTGTCTGCCTGTGACCGCTGAGAGAGGATCGCCCCGATAAGCATCCATCTCCACCACAAACCGATGACTGGGACAGGTAGCGTGAGGATGGGTGCTGAAGTGAAGCTCTCTCTCAGCTTCCGGAAGGCAAGATCCATCTGAGAATTCCATTGAAACTCGACCTGGGGAAAGGTTAAGGCATCCAGAGGGGCAGCAATAGCACTGAAATTATGAATAAACTGTCTGTAAAGGTTTGCAAACCCCAGGAAGCATTGGACTAACTTGCGGCTAGTGGGAGTAGGCCAATCCACAACAGCACTGGATCATCTGGATGCTGTCGTCAGAAACCACAAATCTCAGGAATGAAATCATGGGAACATGAAACTCACATTTTTCTGCTTTTACAAAGAGCTGGTGGTCAAGGAAATGCTGCAACATCTGATGCACATGCTGGATGTGAGTCTGCTCATCAGCTCAAGAAAAAAATTGAATGTCATCCAAATACACAAAAACAAACTGATCCAGCATGTCCTGGAGAACATCATTTACCAGAGCCTGGAACACAGCTGGATAATTTGTGAGTCTAAAAGGCATCACAAGATACTCACAATGTCCACTAGGAGTGTTAAAAGCAGTCTTCCACTCGTCCCTCTCTTTTATTCTGACCAGATGATAGGCATTACGGAGATCTAGCTTGGCAAAAAACTTAGCATCTTATAATAGTTCAAAAGCAGAAGAGGAGGCTTTGAAGAAAAGCAGGCTGATGAGCAACCCGTACTCCAAGCCAAAATCTCTCCAGACGACCACTTGATCTGAGGGTTGTGCTTGGAAAGCCACGGAAGGCCCAGCAGAAGAGGATGAGAGGCAGAGTTGAACAGGTGAAAGCACAAAAATTCAGTATGACCTTTAGCCACAATGAGCTGAATGGGCTGTGCGATTACACAATAAACGTCCATCAGAGGTGCTAGCCTCCAGAGGCTTGGGCAGGGGTACCAGGCTCAGTCCCAGCCTCTTAGTCAGTCGCCAGTCCATGAAGCTTTCATCAGCTTCTTTTACTGGGCAAGAAGCATGAAGTGACCCATCTGGGAACAGTAGATGGAGCGACCATCTTATAGCTGGCGACATCTCTCCTCAGGGTCAAGTCTCATCCTACCCAGCTGCATGGGTTCCTCCTGAACAGCAGGGGAAGCTGACGATATAACCACCGGGAGGAAACGAGGAGGAGAATGTCACGAAGAAGAGGCCGCAGTGGACTGGCACCTCTGGACGGATGGAACAACAGCTGATCTAGACCTTTCTCTTTCCCCCTCGAAGAGATATTGATCTATCTTCACAGAGAGGAAGATTAATGACTCAAGGTCCTCTGGGAGCTCTAGTGGGACCAACTGGTCTTTGAGATGGTCTGCCAAACCATGGAGAAAGTGTCACACAGGGAGAAGGAATTTCAGCCACTGTCCACCGACAGAGTGCGGAACTCAATGGCATAATCCGCAAACCGTTGTTTGCCTTGGCGGAACCCCATGAGCGCACTTGCCGCCTCCCAGCCAGGGTTGGATTGGTCAAAGATCTTGGAAAGAGTCACCTTAAAATTGTTCAGTGAGTTGCAGAACGGAGAATTTCATTTCCATTCCGCTGTTGCCCAGACCTCGGCTCTGCCGAAGAGGTGAGTGATCATATACGCCACCTTGGCTTGGTCAGTTGGGAATAAGGAAGCTTGCATCTCGAAATGCAGCCCACACTGGACCAGGAAAGAGCAGCAAGTCTCGGAGTCCCCAGAAAACCACGCTGGGCTGAAGAGGTGAGGCGCTGGAGCAGATGCGAGAGCCGGAACGGGCGGCGGAGTAGGCGGAGGAGTCGGAATGAGGACCGGAGCGGCTGTCGGAGCAGAAGCAGCGGCACACAGATTTCCCGTCTGGAGGGACAGCTGCTGAAGTTGTTCACTCAAGATGCGAAACTTGTCACTGGCGAGGGACTGGAAACCGCACAGCATCAGGGTCGGCTGAGTCCATGTTTGGCCAGTTTGTACTATCATGACTGGGTGGTGACAATAGTATGGACTCATAAGCACGACTTGACACAGAGTTTAGGCAAAGTAAAAGTCTTTACTTAGATCAGGTTCGGTACACGGAAGGTCAGTCAGCGAAGGCAAACAAATCTGGCAGAGACAAGGTTGAGGAAAAACAGGCAGAAGTCAAAAAAACAAGAATACTCAAAACACTAGGAACAAGGCTGGGATCAGTGGCGGTTCTAGACAAATTTTACTGGGGGGGCCAAGGTGGGACCAGTGTTTAATCAGAGGGGCACATTAAAAAACGGAAACAAATGATATTTAAACATTAAATACTTTAATTTAGCTTTAGATTAAAATCATACAACAGTTTATTTTGAACATAAAGAGTGCATCGATTGAAAGAATGAGGTAGGGCAATCAAAAATTAGAAATGAAATACAGTAGGACAATGCTGCAAAAGGTGGGCATGGACCCCTGACCCCCTCATACCAGTTTGGCCTAAAGCGCGGTCTCCTGTCCCCCATCAAAGTGGTTGGGAATATGTTCAACTTGGGCTGTACTGCTACATCGTTCTTGGACTTGCTGATATCTGTGGAAAGATGCACAGTAAACATAGGGTACAACTATAAACAACATTTATGTACTTATGTATGTATGTACTTTAAAATGTAGGCCAAGTATTTGTTCATTTTCTTAACATAAGAATCACATATAATGATGCAAAAAATAATTTATGGCAGAAAGCACCATTTTATGGACACACTGTACTATGAATTGTAATGACACTGTTTTGCAAATGGCCTGTACAAGAACACCTTTTCTACATCACAAACCTAATGGTGCAGTACTTGATCCACATGGATCCTCTGGCTGTTCGTCTCTCTGTCCCTGTATGTTTTCTTCCTCCTCACCCTCTTCTTCATCCTCACCCTCTGGAATGTCCCTCTATGTGTCAGTGCCTTCACTTTCATCACCTGCCTTCTCTCTAACCTCCACCAACTCCTCTGGCTCTCCCTCTTCCAGCTCCTCAGCTCTCTAAATACCTTTATATGTTTCTCTCACTTTTTTATTTACTGGGGCAAAAAAGGCTGCAATGTCCCTTCCTCGTTTCATGATGACTACTAGAAGAAGAAAAACAACGTAGAGGCATACATCTCATTTCACAAGTAACCATCCCTCCCTACGTAACACGGGTAGATACTGTTGATCACTTTACTCAATAAATGTATTATTTATCGAAATGCAACAGCCAAGACTGATAAAGTTACGTGGTTAACGTCACAACATTGTGTAGAACTAGCTAGGATACTGACATTTGGATATTTGCTTCTGCTTCGATGAGTTTGCTTCGATATTTAAACATAGAGAGACCAGATATTTTCAAACTTGATTTGCTTATCGGAGTGAGGAACAACAGTAACACTGTTACGTGCAACAAATCACTTTACGAGATGAAATCGCTTTGCTTACCTTCACCTGTTGCAACAAGACATTAGCGGCTCCTCTCTTCAAAACTTGTTGCTGCCATTCTCATTCTCATCTTGCACCCGGCAACGCAGTGTTTGGATGCGTCGCTCTAATTTATCCGTGTAGAACGCTGAGTCACATTAGGTCCGCTTTTGGCGCTAGCGCATAAAATTGTAATAACTTGATCAATTTATTTCGTTTTCATTTTATTATTCAGTCAGCTCAGGGGGGGCCAGGGAGATTTTTACAGGGGGACTGGCCCCTTTAGGCCCCCGTGTAGAACCGCCACTGCAGCCTGGCACCACTTCTAACTGCTTTCGCCATTACTGACTACATGAATGGATAAACTTGTGTCCTGTCCTGTGTTATTGGTAGTTGCTGCTCTGAGGAAAATAGACACATCTTTGCAACACTGGCGGCAACAATAAAACCACCTGGAAATGCCAGTGTGTTTCCACTTTAAGTAAATATCCGTCAATAACCCTGTGTATCATGGAATGCTTTAAGTCACAAACTTTGACAATCTATGACTATATTCTCTGTGTTTTACCCTACTAATGTTTAATATAAGTAATTGTATAATTAAATAAAGAATCCATTCACACTTCATCTTGATGGAGTATTTGATTAAATAGGGTAAATCTGGGAGGCTTTAAATGATTAATGTATGTGCTGTATCTCATATTTGGAACTCTTAATCAGCTTTTCGTACAGTATATGCATGTGGCATTGCTGGGTCTCTGCCAGCTTTTTCTCTGGCATTTTTCCCTGCGTTTGGCACTTTGGGAACGAGAATCCCACTAATTAGGAGGCCTTAATCACTGCATTTCCCCTCCTCTCCCTTCCCACTCTTTTCCCACTCCCACTCCCAACCCTGCTCCCATTTTCTGTCCGAACCCACCACTCCAGTTCTGCTCCCCTTTCATCCCCGCTGCTCTTCATAAACCGCTTCTGCCATTTGTTTTCTTCCTCACTTCCTCAACAAATCCACCTGTCTTGTTTCTCTCGGTCTCTTTACCCATTTTCCTCACCTCTCCTTTTTTCTCTCTCTCTCTCTCTGTGGGGTTGATGAGCGAGTTATCCTGCTGTAATTAATGTGGGAGAGGAGGGAGGATCAAGGAAGTAGGAAACACACCCCAGCCTTCCTCTGAACAGCAGCGGCGTGTGAAAGCACCCTGTAAATGTATCTGTGTGCATGTGTAATAAGGGAGACAAAGATAAAGTGCAGGCAGGCAGCCGCGCTAAGTGTATTTGTTTATTAAACAGTGTTTTTACCTTTCATCATTTTCTCTCTGCTGACCTCCATCTGTCTTTCTCCCTCCACAGTTTGGCAGAACGGAGGTGATAGACAACACCCTAAACCCTGACTTTGTTCGAAAGTACATCTTGGACTACTTTTTTGAGGAGAAGCAGAGCCTGCGCTTTGACTTGTGAGTGATTTCCTTTGAAGTCAGACAATCATGGTATCTTCTCTCCTGCCCTCTGTCTTCCTTCAGTGTGATGTATTTTTTCTGCTCCATGCTGATTTAGAGCTCCGCAGCAGCAGTCTCGGGTAAAACCCAGCCCCCTAACAGCAATAGCCCAATCATTCCCTCATAGCAACCACAACGTGAAAAAGCGCGAGGCTCTTATAAGAGCAATAAATCAAGAGTTCAGAGGCTGTTGTTGTTGTGGTTCTCTTGTTTTTATTCTTTACAACACTAAACACACACGTATGAAAGTGTGAGGGATTAACTGTTATGCCAGGAGCATTAGTATGCCTTGCTAATTAGTTTACCACCTGCAGTGAGCTGGTATTTCCAAGGGGTTAGATAACTACATTATTTTGTGGTGCGGCAGGTTCTGGTACATTCACTCAGAGTGCTGTATCAGAATGTAGAGTAATTATAGCCGCTCCGTCCTGCATTTTCTGTTGTTTGAGGAAGTTTGCACTAAAACTCATAACAACGCATGTGTTAGATAGAGTTTGCCAAACTTCGTGATTACTCCTCTTCATTAAATTGTCTTCCCTCGGAAAATTAAACATATACAATATGAACATTAAAGCATAATCCTGACTTCTGTGTTGCTTGTCCACGCATCCAAACCATCCAGTGAGGGTAATGTTGGAACAAACTACATGTATGCAGCCAACTATTGTATATATTTAAGATCCCTATATGGAGCTGTGGAAACATGGCAGCTCGTTATTACAGTAGTACAACTGTAGTAGCAGAAGGTGATTTCAGGGGGGACTAAGGGGGACGCCATCCCCCTTGTTAACATGCCATTCCTCTCTATCCCCCAGAGACCACTAATAGGTACATGGTAAATGTATTTGTCCGGTGCATGTTAGAGTCCTTTTGTGAACAGACTGTACCTGGGGTGGGGTAATAAATGGACTGCTGTCTCGGTTTTGACCCAGACACCATTCGATCCGGACCAGGACCTGTAACTGATAAATTAAATTGTTACATTTTGACTGAGCGTATTTCTATTATAACCGGTGCAGCGTTTGACCAGCACCAGACGCCCAGGAACTCGCAGAAGGATTTGCTTGCCGTGTAAATCATTCATGTGAGACCACTAAGCCCTTAAAATCTATGTGTTGCATTGAGCATTGTGAGTCAGACACACACACATACACACACACACACACACACACACACACACACAGACAACAGTCGGAGAATATAGACAGAGAAAACAGAGCGGTGGACTCAGCATCAGTATGTGTCAATTCTGAGGCTGTGGTAATTATTAAATGCAGCAGAGTGATGTGGCATGGCTAAACAGCACAGAGCACATACGCACTCGAATCCAACCTGATGGCACCGAAAATAATTACTTTATATGGTACTAAGTCATAATGCAAGTTTCCTTTTGGAAATTTCCACTAACTGGACCTCTTTTTTTCTCTTAATCTTGCCGTTCTGTCATTGTTGTCTTGGATCGTTTTCTCTAGTGGGCTGTGATTGGGGTACTACTGAGCAATATTGTAACAGTAACTACGTAACTTGACGTGCCCTCTTAACCCACTATCAAGACTTTCAAACACAAACCAACCAAACAGAAACAGGGCTTTGATTTTACACTGAAGTAAACAAAAGCAGGCTCCTCATTTCAGACTGACAATCGCGAGCATATATTATCAGCTGTAGGTAGCTAATGTATGCCGATGCCAACTCTAATGCTAAAACATCATGAGCTGTGAACACTTCTTCAGCTGACTATTAAATGTCTGGCATGTTTGAAAAATGAGTTTAAATCAAGCAGTTTCTTTCTTTCTCTGTCTCTCATTCATGATTTCTGATCAGCTGAATTGAATCTCTTTCTGACACAAGCGAGGCATTTTTCAAAATATATATGTCAAAATATTATAAATGTACTTAATGTAGAATTAAACAAAAATAGATGCAATATGACAACTCTATATCTGTTGATCTTTTTTCAATTAATACTGACAGAAACCCATCAACACTGTGGTGTGTGTAGAGTTTTCTCATGTGCTTTTACACAAATCGTTTGTTAATTTCTGTCTGTTAATTTGTTCCTGATTACTCGCCAGGCGTACAGGATCTATCATTTCATCAGATGTTTAATCTTGGTACATCACATATGCTCCATTTCCCTCACTTTCATGGTTTTATATTCACATGCAAATCAGATCAGGCTCCAACTCTCATTATTATGGAGAAAGGGGAAGAGTTCTTGTTGAACCCTTACCCAATTACTGTCCCATATATAGTAACATCTGACAAGATGCGAAGATCCTGTCCTTGTTTTATCTTGGCTCATTTGACATTTTATTGAATGTCCGACCAATCTCTTTACGTGCTGTGGTTTTTAATTCAGCAAATTAAAACAAATCATCTTTTAATCTGTTAGACTTTAGAATTCATACCCTTCCCCAATTCCCTTCTCTAGAAATTTAAGACACACCCTGTCCTCAAACGTACAAATAAACAAACATCTGATAAGCCAGATATGCGATAAGAGAAGCTTTCTGATTTTGTTTACTGCCCCCAGTGACAGATCACCAGGGTTCATTTTAAATTTTGCCTTTCGGAGCCCATCAGTCAAAATGTTCCCACTTAGATAAGAGTTGTTGAAGTAAAATGGCTTTGCTGCTTTCATTTTGTGTCCTTAGGTATGATGTGGACTCCAAAAGCCCAGACCTTTCCAAACATGTGAGTGTGCGTACTTTAACCTTGAACCACAGATAAATGGAGGCCAGTCTTCAGTCAAATATGTATTATTTGCTTGAATGGCTCTGAAAATTGAAAAAGTGAAGACTGCTTGATGTCAGATGGTGTTTAATGTGATTTAAGATTGGCCAAACTCTTTTTTTTTTTTTATCTGTGGTCTAATGGAGGCGATGTTTGTGTTTTTCTGTTTTTTTATACTTTTGATTCGGTGTTGTGTGCTGCACGACTTCTCTTTGATGGAATAAAGCAAACCCGTTTTATTGCCTGATCATAGAAGTATCCAAATACAAAATGTTTATTTTTCTTCTTATTCAATGTTTCTCCTTTTAGCTTTTAACAGATGTTATCCGTGGTATACTTGTGCTATAATCATGCAATTTCTATCTGTGATTTAGTCATATTTAGGTTTATTTGTTCTAGTAGTAGGCATTGTGTAAAACCTTACTATACAATCATGAAGAAAAGCTTTGATTATGCAATGCTTTTATCCATTAGTTTCCATTATGATGTGACATTACATGACAATTTGTTGTTGCACTACTAAACGTGGTTTTAACAGCCATAAGGCTGGAAACTGGTGACAGAAAGCATTGATAAAAGTTCAAAATAATCAGTTGTGATGATTATTTGATGTATTTGGATCACTGGGGTTTGCATTTTTCCATCACTAGCTCTAAAATCACTCTAATTCCACCACCTGTGTTTCAGTTCTGACACAGCATGTTGTCTTTCCTCTCTCACTTCGCCATCTTGAGCAATGCTAGGAGTGCTAGGTATTTGGTACAGTGTTGTGTCTTGGTATATGATGTGCTCTGTTGTTGTCGTTGTTATTGTCATTGTTGTTGTTGCTGCTGCTGCCCAACCTTTCTGGAAGCCTGCAGAACTCAACGTAGGTCCCAGCATCTCTCTCACTTCTGACACTGCATGGCCGCTGTCTCACATTAATGATCCTTTTCCTCAGGAGGAAGGATGCTATCAATGATCAGAACCAAAAAAAACGAGAGTCAAGCCAGCGTATTGTCACAATACGAAACAAAATACACAGTCGTGTATTTCAGCAGTTTTTGTAACACGATGAAGATGGCGAGAATTTCCAGACTCTTCTTTTTTATAACAGTGAGAGGATTCAGTGAGCATACCAGACCGGAGACTCACTGGAATGAAACACATGATAACCCAGAGATGAATTATTGAGTGTGCCCTGTCTGCCAAGGCCAAAGTTAAGGAGTCTTTGGTTTGGATTCCCATACATTTTCGCTGTGACTAGTTAATAGAAAAGACTGTGTTGTCTTTTTTGTCTTTTTTTTGTTTTTTTATGTACCAGATAAATACTCAGTGATACTGAGCGACTTTGTCTGGTGTAAGACATGAAAGCATGTGACTCCAGACCGTTTTCATTCTCAATCAGTCAAATACAGCAGCGTGGTCAGTGTGTGTCAGTAGGTGGTCAGGCTGGTTGAAATGGTCCCACTCAGGAGACCCAAGTAAGGGTCATATGTGAATCCAACGGTCAAGTTCAGTTGTTTTAAACTTGTGTGTAAGTTATGTGAGTAAATAATCTTTCCATAATCTATAATATTTTAGTAAAACCAAACCAAACTTTTTAAAAGTCTAACTGGACATTGCAAATTCGATGTTTCCAACAGAATGGCTGTGTACCTGCTGAAAAACCTCTTTTTCAGAAATGCTTTGTATATTTTGCATGCTTTAATTGTCCATCTCAATGCAAACAGGCAGGCTCGCCTCAAATTTCTCTTTCCGTCTCTCTATACTGTAAATATGTTTGCTTTGTTGACTTTATGTGTTTGTCACCCAAAAAGCACACCTCACATTTCCGTTTTCACAACAGAAGGTGAGCAGTGTGTGTAAGAAGCTTGTCATTAATTATGTAGCCTATCAAAACCCACTTGGTGAGGAATGATAACCAGGTGCACTTACAAGCTTGGGTGACACAACGGCAAAAGTATGCCACAGTAATTGCGTTTACAGAAGGGATGAAATAACAGACAGCATCTCTCTCTGTGTTTCCCTGCAGAGCATGTGTGAAGAAAAGAAAAGTAGAGTGAGGGCAGATTGTCCACTAATCAACCGCAGATGGCCTCGTTGTCTTGGACAGATAAAAAAAATAAAGTAAAACATGTTAAAATGGGTCGCCCGCCCATGTAAAGTCTATGTGTGGAAAACACTGATGTTCAATATTACTAACTTGACCGTGGAGCCCTACATGTACAAAGCTGATGCTGATGCTGATGTGGAGAGTCAAAGCTTCGGTCCTCTGACAAAGCTGCTCTATTTGACGAGTTGGCAGTGAGAGCATGGCCACTCTGTCTCTAAAAAGGCATAAATACTGAGATCATGTGTCTTTATCATTGTTCATGGTGCTCCATCATCCTTCGCAATTCATTAAACCAGTGGTTCCAAACAGGCGGGTTTTGGGTCCATTCTGAGTGGGTTGCAATTATTTTGCTGAACTTCATGAAACAAACAGACGACAACGTTTACCTTGAAATTTACTCATGGAGCAGTGCATTTACTCTCCTGTCTAATAGTGAGGGGAGTCACAGCAACATCTTCACAGTACAAACAGCCTAAAGAGTGCTGTAGGGATGATGTATTTTTGTAGACCAGCCCGGAAGTTAGCATCACCCTGATTATCTGGTCAAAAAGCCTATATCTGAATTAGGATTTTGGATTATCACCAAAGATAAACTCTGTGGCAAACATTAGTCTGCGATACTTACAGGTTTTGTCCAGCAAGGTTATCGTCAAAGATGAAGACCACTTTTGTGATTTGTGAAGCGTAAATTAAATCACTAGAAGTAAAAAGCTAATGTTAGTCTATAAACAAACTACATTACAGACATATGACTTTAGCACCACCACCTCTAAGTGTCCTGCTACACAATTACTGTACACGTTTTTGATCTACAACTTTACGGCTTGTAAAGACGGACTAGTGAGTAGATGAGTGAGTCTTTGTTCTCGGTGTGATGATGTTTAATGACCCTGAAAACAAATTAAGCCACTTGTAGGCAGCTTCCGTACCACACCACGCTATTGATGCCAGTCTTGTGTTGCAGTTCATTCCCCCCTCTAAGTAGTGTTTTACTCCTGTCAGAATTTTATTATAATAACACAATATCATTTTAGTAACCTGAAGCCTGAATTAGTTTTAACTACTATCACAATACGTTTATCATTTCTAATCACCCCCTTACTGCAAATCTCATTCTTTCATTGAGCCTTAATGAGTCGTAATAAAGTTACTCAAGTTTTAATTTTGTGAAATTAAGTATTGCACAGCGGTTGGCTGTGTCTCACAGCAAGAAAGTCCTGGCTTTGAATGCACCGACAGGTGGAATGGGCAGATGGAAATAAACTGAAGGGGTGTTGAGCTGATCTACTGCTGATCTTTACCTGTTGAGAACCACTGGATTTATCCATACTTGTCATGCACACGGAGCCTTCGTGGTTACAGTATGGCAGCATTTGAGTTCAGTTTGACAACATTTGTTTTACATTGCACAACAAACCTGGATATGATGTCACATTGTTGAGCAGAGCACAGTAATGGTGTATTTAGGCAAAAGGAGATGCTTAACAGCTGACAGAAAGCCATTGAGTACAACGCAGTTATTAGTCTGCGAGTACAATAGAAAATGGGTTCACGTGACACCGCTTCAATCAATGCCTTATCCCATTTTCTACCATAAACAATGATGCAACAAAAACATCTTAAAGTCTTAAAGTCTGACTATTCTCTGGTTTGCCTTTCATATATGCCAACATGTCCCCCCTCCTTCCTTCCTTCCTTCCTTCCTTCCTTCCTTCCTTTCTTCCTTCCTTCCTTCCTTCCTTCCTTCCTTCCTTCCTTCCTTCCAGGACTTTTTGGGTCAAATGTTCTGTACTCTTGGAGAAATTGTGGGATCGCCAGCCAGTCGACTGGAGAAACCACTGGGGTGAGTACAACTTTCAGTCAATTTTTCCACTGCATAAGAAACCCTGACTCCAAATGCAGGGGAAATGTACTGGAGAGGGTGTCAATTTGTTTGGTGTACGAAGGAAAAGGACTCAAAATTGAGAGAAACTGAGTTTGGGGCACAGAGAAAGCGCTAAGAAGTGAGATGACGGGAGGATAAGGAGGAGGAGGAAGAACAAGAGACACACTGGTGATTTAGTCAGACAGGAGAGAAAAAGACATGGCTCAGACAAAGACGGAGAGGAAGGGAGGGGGAGTCAACGCATCCTACAGATGTTTTCCACAGATAATTATTGTCATTAAAGGAAAGGGTGAAACGCGGAGCAAAATTACCCAAATTACTGCTCGCCTCCTCATCATGTGCTCTCACGCTGGAGGAGAAAAATGTAGTTTAATGGGATATTCTGTAATCTATCTTTATACATCTATCACCCATCATCCATCATCACCATCATCGTCAGCAGTCTGCTGAGCTCTTGTGTAATTCAGGTGAAGTTATTTAAATGTGTCATTCAGTGAGATTTGCTGGCTCTTAGCTCTTGATACCACTGAGAAGGAATATTTGAATACTTAGATTCAACGTGAAGCTGTATGAGATGTTATTGCCATGTGCTAGTATTGGGGAACATTAAACACTAAACTACAGCTACAAAAAAATATTCTGCGCTGATTTTTAAGTGTTTCACATGTAATACTGATATTTAGAGAGATGTAATCAAAGGTTGGTTCATGTTTACCACAGCTTGTCCTCTTTCCTAGTTGTTATTCATATTCATATGCACTGCAGCCATAAGACCATGGTGTTTTCATATCCCACAGCAACTGCTGAAATTGGCATTATGAAAGCACATGTTCTGTTCAGATAATCCTTGCTCTATACAACTGTGTGCGGCTAAAATAAGCGTTTCTAGGTAACTGCAGGGCACCGAGGGTCCGCAGAGAGCCCTATGAACCCCTTAAACTGCTCTATATGAACCTGTAGTCCTGTGTGCATCTCCGAATCACAACTTTTCATGAGCTTGGGCAGTTTTTTAACAGCCTTGTCTTTTACTTGGTAACAACGGATTTTTTTGAATCAGTGAGGTTTTTAATTGTTTCTTTAGCTTAAGAACTAGAATTTTATCAACCTGTAAAGGAACACATAATTCTTCAGTTTTTCAGAAAATGATTGAAATAACATGATAACAATTTGAAGATACATGATGGCGGTAGTTTAACAGGTAGTGGGTTGGGCTTACTGGAAGTTGACGATTTAAGCCTCAACTTGATGTAGGCTGATCAGAAGGAGTTGAGCATCCAAATTTAACTTAGATGAATAGTCAGTCAGCCGGCCAACCAGGATTTTCCTGCATTAGAGTGTGGATATTAACACGTTTTACTCCAATGACACTCGAACTCGCAAAATTGATCTGATGTTTTGACTTTATTCATCATCAGGGATGTGAAAGAGAGGCCAAGACATCCTTATACCTAAATGACTGAATCGGTTGATTGCCATTGACTCCCAAAACAATATACGACCAACTACTAGCTACATCATGATGTGGGTTAAAATAAGTATGTTAATGACAGAAAAAGTGAGTTAAGTTTCTCACGGACGTTCATATAACTCATCATTGACGTTCTGTTTCACACTTGACATGAAAAACAGGTCTGCTGAGTGAATATTATGTGTTTGTTCAACCAAAACTCATTCATCTGGGAACTGTGACACTCTTTTTGCTACATCCCCTGACTTCCTTCTTTGCTCCTGTTATAATAACTATGGCCACTGGGGGTCGAACAATACATGTAATTATAAGTCATATTATGCTGCTTGCATTGACTTTCTTTATGGCTTTTTTCTTTATGGTTTCTCCCCTCAGCACAACCCGTGATGATGACACCGTTGCAAAACTCTTTGAATGTGTCTGTGAAAAAAGTGCATGTACTATTAATATTGCTGAAGCGGGCTTTAGTACGACACTTTATTGAGAACATGAACCATCATAATGTTATCACAAATTTAACAACCACTTAATTATTTTAAAAACAGAATTCTTGTAGCATGGTTAGAAAAGGACATAGATGTCTTGCCAAATTATTTGATTTCATTTTGAGACTCTCTGCAGCTGAGTGATAACACGACCGTTTGCCAGATTTTATTTTTATGTCAGCCTTTGATCTTTCTTTAAAGCCTCTCGTTATGATGGAAACCCCTGAAACAAAAAGTTTTCTATTTCCAGTATGTAGGATGCATGTAGGGCAGTTTATTTTATGACATTCGTATAATGACGATGTCATGTGTGTCTTTTTCTCACGGTTTGATGAATCAGTTATTGGGATCAGATCCATTCTCTTCTCTCACACGGCAGCTCGATGAGTGAGTGCATTTTCTGTTGGATATTAGCCTCCAGTGTTCATTATGTTCAGGATGTGAGGCTTATGTGAACTTTGCGAAAAACTGTTAATCAGCAACTTTTTTTTCGAGTTATACAGGAGAGGTTGTGCAGCAGCCTCGTTTTACCTGTCTTCTGAGGGAGAGTCACTGGGGTAGAGGGACCAGCATGAAACACACAGAAGCCCGCTGAGCGCACACACAACAAGCACGCGTGCACACAAAGTGATGCATTGCCCTGGTAGATTTGCTACCCAGCGGAGTCAGTGTTCATGTTTCTGTGGAAATGAAGAGTGATTCATGTTTCATTGCTTGTAAATGTCAAGACATTTGTCTAAGCTGTGCTGAGCCAATGGGAGAATTTTTTTTAGAGCAATGTGTTTGTTTTTCATGCGTGTCTCCACCAGTCCTCTGCTCCTATTTTCACCTGCACACGCAAGACATGAAATGGAATAAATCTTTGTGTAAGAAGTGAGTGAAGGGATTGTTGGTGGCATTAGGCTATGTGTCTGTCTGACTTCCCCTGTATCACAAACACCCTACAGCTGTGACTTGAGATCATCTTTGTCTCTTTACTCTTGGCCTTTAAGCATTCACTTTATGTGCAGACACACACATTTTATTAATTGAATTAATGAATTCTGCTCCTTGGTTAAATGGCATATGAATGCACAGGAGTGTATTTTTATTCTTGCTCCTTGTTCTCTGGCTAATTGTAATGGCTTTAATCTTCCTGAAATGAGTGCTTGTGAT